>JACXGJ010006312.1:0-34980 GCA_016801105.1 Esox niger
GCAGATCACCTGGACGGCTTGGAGGGAAGAGTGGTTGGAGGTGGGGGGGGGGGGACACAGTGGGGGGGGTGTGCAGAGGCATTAAGGTGGAAATGAGGTCATAGCCTTGTGGCTACCTCACTGGAAGGGGCTTTCACAATGACCTTTTAACTGTCATAATTCCTTTTCACAACGAAGTTTAAGGCTGTGAGGAGGCCGTTTCCGTGAATAATCAGCCTTTTAGGGTGGCGGCTCGGGGGGATCTAGGTGGGAGGAAGGGAGGGGGTGAGTTTGAATATATTCTCATGTCTTCTGAATATCAAATCCTTCAGATATTGTCTACTTACTCGCTGGAAGTATATTGACTGTTTTTTCATTTGTTACATGCCGGAAATACCACACAATTGCATGACTGTTTGTATTTCAGTGAGATAAACAACAATGGTGGAGATCTTGTCTTGAGTGTAACAGCCTTGCGTTTCACAGGGGGCAGAACAAGCCATAACCAGTAAAAGGACAGTGGCATTGGGCGAACAAAGAGCTGAAAGGAAAGGGGCAGCATTGTAAAGCCGATGAATGGTGAAAACTCAGCCATGTGTAAACTAACCTGGGAATGGTGAGCGTGTTGTCTGGGTCTGGGGGAGTGTGTGTGTGTGTGTGTGTGTGTGTGTCGTGACTGATTCCAAGTGTATCAAGAAAAGGGTGGTTACATTCAATAATTTCAGCCATGAGGCGCCCACAGTAGCCTGACTGTAATTGAATTAAACCCCCATTTATTTGCAGAGTCCTGAGCAACAGGCTGGAAAAGAGGAAGGCTTCAAGGTTTGCTCAACTGCTCAGAGGGTCCACCTTTACTTGCCCTGTACAGATACACCATCTGTGCAACCCCGCGCACATGTTCCTGCTTCTCGACAAATGTTCTGGGCCCCCTCCTCCACAACACAGGAGCTCCCCCGACCCAAAAAAAAATAAATGGGGGGAGAGTCTCACAAAAGGTCCCTAGGCTGCCCTCAGGACTAGAGGCTGGAAAGCAGGGAGGGTGATCTCACACTGAGCTGCAGTAGAAAGACCATTTTATTCCATAAATATAAAGAAACATTTTCATCGGCTCAGGTGAGATCGAGTTCCAGCTAAAGGTTCCTCTAGACACAGACATACGTCAAGCAAAGGAAAGGTTAAAATTAGAAAATGTAATTTATTTGATAATTTCCCAGAATAATTAGTGTTAATATGGGTTAATTAATATGCAAATCTCTCAGCAGATGTTCTGCAGTGGGTCTTTGCTATGTGTGTATTTATGTGTGTGTGTGTGTGTGTGTGTGTGTGTGTGTGTGTGTGTGTGTGTGTGTGTGTGTGTGTGTGTGTGTGTGTGCGTGCGTGCCTTTGCAGGCTCTACTCTCTCCTGCCTGATTTTGGCTGTCATTTATTGGCTGTAATTACTGTAACTAACCAAATACACACAAAACCTTTCGAAGAGGAAAGGATAAAACGCCATTCAGTTTGAGTCGTTCATCGTGGGCAAACTGCTACTTTTCTGACATAAAGGAAGACAAATTCTAATTTTCTTTGACTATAGTATAAAAGCCCCTTTTTTAAGCTTCTTACCCCCTTTTTCAAATGAATGCAGCAAGCAAGTACTTAAACTATTTGAAATGTGTGTGCTTTTGTATGTAAATGTGTACAAATGTAAATTGTATAGTAATCATGGCGGGGCATACAAAGAAAGCCACCTGCGCATCAGTGTCAAATCGATGTCGGACGGCTGACAAGTCATCCATGTCTGCTCGGCTTACGCTAATATTTATAACCAGATACATGATGCAATGTCCTACAATAGAAAAAACAGATCAAATGAGTACATAAATGGCTGGTTTTATGTAGACAAATTATGATTCTTATCAAATACTAATGTTCCCCCAAAAAGTGCTCAGCTGGCAGTCCTTCAGTTGTACAAACGACAACTCAAACAAAAACAAGGAAAATGCAGTATAAAGTTTATTTGATGGAGAAATATTCTGTATGTATTTCGCCCGTGTATTTATATATATGTATATTCATATCTGTTTGGCAAATTGTCTCAGCAGACTAGCTGGCTGTAGTACTCCGCTCTGTCGTGGAGTCGAGTATTGCTGTATGTTGAGAATCTTATCTGGACTTGTATTCTCTCTGTCTCCCTATGGCCCTGTCTCTGTTTCAACACCTCTCCTTGCCTCCCATTCTCTCCCCGTCTCACTCTCTCTCTCTTTGGCCCTGTCTCTGTTTCAACACTTTTCCCTGTCTCCCTTACTCTCCCTGGCTCTCTCAATCTCTCCCTCTCTGTCCTGTCTCCCTTATTCTCTCGCTCTAGCCCTCCTCAACAGTTCCAAAGAGCCACCATGGCTTGCTGCCACAGGTTCACGCCCCACACCTCCGCCTCCTCGTCCTCCCCTTCGAATGCTCTTTTATCCACGCGGATACGATTGCATAAAGAAATACACAGGCACACTCAACAGACAGAGAACGATACGCGCTTGCAAAAAACACACACACAGTGTGTCGAGTTCCAGGTACAGGAATCTGCTGACCAAGCCAGTGGATGGCTAAGGTCTGTCGTTGGTTCGATGGGGGAGTGTGCGTGTGTGTGTGTGTGTGTGTGTGTGTGTGTGTGTGGGGAGGGGGTTTGCCAGGCGCCATATTGATAGTCACAGCATAGTGTTATCAGCAAGCTGTTTAATATGGCCTGACTCTGTTGCTCTGTCTCTGTTGTCATGGTTGAGTTAGTGGGGCTTTCCACCTTGCACACAGTCACCAGTAAAACACCGGAGATATTAAAGCACCTTTCCGCCATACAGCAACTGAGTGCTGCTATCAGAGATGTTGTTTGGCTGCGCCTGCGTGTCTGGAACATTTGTTCCATCACATCTCAATTCATCAAGGACAAAGAAAGAAAAGGTGCGTCGTGTGCAGTATCATCACCCCTTCCCAGGGCCTTGGAGAATCACGAAGGGACTACTGCCCATGTCAGGAGGATGCCTCTTCAATGGAAACCCTCAACCTTGTCAAATTGACAAAACAGAGGCTGCCGTTGTTGGATACAGGTCATATGGATCAGTTTTATGCCACTTTACATGAGGCAAAACGCATTAGGTGTTTCTGCAGTACACCTTTACAACAGACATGCTACTGAAAACAACTACTGTAAGGGCGTTCTATGGATAAAGCAGCAATTTTCTGTAGCTGAAGGGCCCCGGTTTAATAAAAAGGAATCCATAAAAATAAATTGCTTGCACTAAGTATATGCAAATTCAAATGTAAGCAATCAGCACACAATTAATTTTGCCAGAACTGATTAAAGGCTTTAATAAATCTATATACAGTATTGCTTCAATCTGATATTGTAAATGTATTACATATCCTGTAAGATTAATAAGAATGCTACAATAACATAATGCACTGCCAGGATGGATTACTGTAGGTTTTTGTTAATAACAGCTAAGCAGAACCTGAGTTCTAATTATGCACACTAACAAAGTCATTTGATGGTGATTTCCTTTACTACGAGAATAAAAATGTCGGAAAAAACTAAATCAAAGAATGAGGTAAAAAATTATAGAAATCTCTGAAAGTAGCAGCATATTCTTTTTGGTCCCTCGGTGGATTTGAAGTTGTAACCTTCGGCTTAACTGCTTTTCCACTGTCCCGATCAACAACATATTATCAAACTGTCTGTTTAAACACAGTAGGGCTCTCATTTGCAAGCACTAGTAATTGTTACAGGCATATTCCCAACCTGGACCAATGTCTAATATAGATGTCGATTTGGTGTGAAATGGCTCTGTTCACTACCCTGTGAGGCTAAAAGTCTGACAAGCTGAGTTGTTTTGTGTTCCCAGAAATGCTTTTCACCTTTCCTAGCTCGCCAAAACTATGGTGCAGACTGCTAGATAAGTGAAAGGGTAAAAACAACAGTTTGATCCGGTCAAGGTTGTTATATGTTCCTGTCGAAGCAGCTGGAGCCCACAGCTACATTTATCTCAGAAACACTGAGTTGGCACCTGAAGCTTAACACAAGCTGTCAGTCGCTCTGTCTTCCTCCCTTTCTCTCTCTCCCACTCTCTTTCCCTGTCTCTCTCTCTGCCTCTCCGTCACTCCAGGATAAAAAACAAAACGAGAGACATATTAGTATTCACGGAGTTGCAAACTTTTGTCAACCTGAGCAAATGCTTAAGAGAACAACACAACGCCTCAACCTCACAGCAGCATTGATTTATTAAAGCTTCTATCCCTTTTTTTTCCCTAAAATACTTTTACTGCAGCCAAAACACTGACCACGTTTAATGTATTACCTTTTGCTGCATTAAATATTAGAGCTCTTTTTGCGTGGCCTCTGAATTAAATGTATCCTATAAGTATGAAATAAAGGCTTACTGTCACAGGACAGCATCTTGGAATACATCCAGGACTTCCAGTGTAGATTGGGATTTATTGTTAGAGGCCGGGTGAGTAGAATTTTCCTGATGTGTATTAAACACAATGAACTAGATATAATAATACAAAATCAGTGTGAAAGCACATTTTCGGCATAGCATCTGTGCTCCGAACTGTAGAGGGGAGAGAGGGAGAGGGACAGAGTGTGGGAGAGAGAGCAAGAGAGAAAGTGAGAGAGGGGAGGGCAAAGACAGACAGACAGAGAGACTGCACTGGCTAGTCTGTCACTAGCTGGGGTTCAGGGTGAGGGGAGGCAGGGGGTTTAAAAGGGTCGGGGGGGGGAGATGAGGCCCCTCCGTTCGGATAAAGATCAGTGGGTGGGGGGGGGGTGGAACCAATCCACCCATCCAGGTGAGGACCAAGCCAGGCAGGGGGAGCAGTCTGGTCCGCATGGCCCCCCGATCTGATCCCGCCTGGGCCATGGGTCTCAGCCTGCTCATTCAGATGCTAATGAGTGTGTAAATCACATCTGGTCACCCCCCTCTGTGCCTGGATCTTTGTCACCTGAATAGCATCCCCACCAGGTATCAAACGAGCTGCAGGAAATGGGCCTCTTTTCATCCCCTCATCCCAGCCAACCGCTCTCCAATCAGCAAATGAGCGGCGGGCAAACCCCCTGACATCGGACCCCGGCGAGGCTCAGTGCCCTACAGGGAGCGAAACAGCCTCCGGGGACTCAGAGAGACTCTGACACTGTTACCACTTCCCAATTAGTCAGAGCAGCCAGGAGGACGCGGCTTCCGGAGAGACCTCATCACCAACACGGACGTGAACCAGGAAACTAATAGGATCCAAAAAAAAGAAAGCGCTCATCACTACTGCGTTCTGCCTGTGACTAAGGTAATAGATTTGAGGCGTGAGAACGGAGAAAGATGTGCCTTTTGTAACCAAGGAAAAGGCCCTATGAACGTTTTCACACCGAAACAGTTTTATTTAGGGGAACGAAGCTCGACGCCGGATGTGTGCCAGAGACAACGCGACACAGCACGGGACAGGTTTTCTGACAGATAATCTGCGGTCTAACAACGATGTGTATTGGTGTTAACTGAGTGGTTAAGTCAGGGTCCGCCGGTCCTTTCAGCTCCATGAAGAGGAGACAGAACATTTTGTCTTTGGGAAGCAACGAAAAACATTCCCCCCGTCACTCGGCCCGGTTCAGGCACTACTGACCACATGGGCCTGTGTAGACATTTTACAGCCTATAACCCCCATGGTTCACCTACATTTCACCACCCAGATTACGTCAGGACTGGGTCTCCCTTTCCCCTCAGACCAGCTTTGTCCCAGTCATTTTTAATTAGGGTTTCCGGCCGTCAGACTGGCCAGTCCATTAAAACCCACAGGACACATTAGGACCTCTGAGGGCTTTTTGTCATGCTAAGCACACCTTTACAAACCCTAATATTTCCTCAGGACGTGTCAACAAAACACAGGGCCTGTAATGTATTGCATGGCAGAGAGGCTTTGACATAAGGAAGACCCATCTGCCCTCATTGAATGTTTCCGAAAAAACCCTAGTCATTATAATGCCCGTCGTTGCTTATTGTGGTAGCTGTTACAACAACAATGTACGGCAACAATAAGAATCATCATTCTTTGTTACAATATCACAAAGCAATCTGCAGTAGAAATTCTGAGAAAGTGCTTTAAAAGACCCAAATGACTCTTTAAACCACAACACCTGAACCAATACAGATGCTTCAGACGGTATGAATGACAACAGATCGTCTATGAATACTCCCCCAAAAACTATTTTCTTAACTATCTTGCACTAAAAAGTGTTTTCGTCCATACTAACTCAATTCCCTGTCAACTGCACATATAAATGGTTAACCACCTTATGATATATGATAGGCAGGTGCCCCTTATATAATGGAGCAGTTTCCCTGGCATAGAGTATGTGTGAAGGGACCTGAGAATTGGAGCAATGCGAGCACACACGCTGCAGTTTCTTTTTTCGCGAAAAGAGTAAAAAGGAAATTTTGATCTAAGGCTTTTCCCCCTCAGCTCTACCCTTGGGTTCAGCCTCCCTGTGTTTCCGTCAATCCTCTCCTTTTTTGATCAGGAGCATGAAAGAGTGAGCGTGTGCGAGTACGGCAGGTACCTGGGGTAATGCAAGGTGCTAATTAGCTCAGCGGGATAATTGATGTGTAGATTACACCGCGAACAAATGCTTCGACTTGTTTGTTCTTCTCACTTTTACTCTGCTTGCCCCCCCGTTCCCACCTCGCCCCCCCCCCCCCAGCACCCCCTCTTTACCTCGGCCTTAATGAACAATTTACCTGCCTTGTTAAGAATATGGCAGAGCATGCCGGGCTGCTGAAGAGACAACACAAAGAGGTTTGTAGGGGGAGGAGGGGAATTCAGCTCCCACAGGTGAAGATAGCATGTATTCTATATTCTATGTTAACCCTGGTTCTATTCCCTGTTCAAATCGGCCATCCTGGCAAGAACGGCAGCAGTGATAGCAGCTCTATGTACAGCGCTGTGAGAGGAGAGGCCCTGTAAAAGAGCAAGACAAGCACATACAAATTCTAAAAGGAAACAATTTCTAAATGAAAGAGCATTCCATTAGCGAGCTTCCAATAGGCCTCTATTGTTTTGCCCCCTATAATGCTATTTCCTTAATCTTTTGTCTTTGGGAAACTATTATTAGCTAAGCATTCACAGCTGCCTGTGAATACGTTCAATGGGTGGGGGGGGGGTTGAATTCATTCATTAACAAGTGAATATCCGTTAACACATTTGCTGAGGCTTGCCTATTGCTAATAAACTAATAATGACTGTTTCTTTTAATTGGGAAATTGGAACGAGGGTAGAAATGAGGGAGAGCATTTCTTTCGCCTGAGGTTTGTACTGGCAGTGGAGGGGGCGCAAAGAGGGAGGGAGAGAGAGAGGGAGAGAGAGAGGGGGGAGAGAGAAAGAGGGGAAGGCAGGGGGAATGAGGTGGTGAGAGAGAGAGAGAGCCTGGCCCATTAGCAGGACAGATGTGAAGGCAAAAGGTGAACAGTTGAAATGTCGCCTCCTTGCCTCCCTGCCAACCACAAGTAATCCGTCTTCGACTAGTTTACAAGTTAAACACATTACTGTGCTTATACAGTCTCATTCTGAAGCCCCTGTGCAGTGAAAGGCTTTTCTCACACACAGGACTCACCAGCACACACACACACACGCAAGTCTCTGTCACTGCCTGCGATCACCATTCCTCTAAGACACATGATTAGCAGTAGAGAAGAGCTACACCAGGCAAAGCCTTAAGCTCATTGTTTCTTGATACTTCCTCAAAGTTCCTTGGAAACATTGTTCAGTCTGACTTAAGGAAGCCCTGATGACTTAGCGTGTATCAAATGTTCATCTTGACCGGAAGTCGTAATAATTGAACTTTCTCCGACGGGGCTCGCTCAGACAAAATTCTTAACGTACACTAGAGGAAACGTGCCATGGGAGAGGACTTCGTGCCCCGTTCAACTCTGTACGGGAACCTGCTTTTACACTCACATCTTTCACACATTTACAAAATTGGGTGGGTGAACAACAGCTAAAAAGTGAATACCTGTCCCCCAGTGTAACTTTCCTCAGACAGATAAGCATTTTATTAAAAAGGTTAGAGACGCAGACAAGCATGTCGGTACTTTGCAACGTGGGGAGGGGGGTCAGACAAACTGGCAGCTTCCGTCACCAACCTGATAATTCTCCCAGCATCCCTCGCCCACCCCAGCCTTTTGTTTTTCCTCCCTGCCTTTTTCCTGTCGCCATCTCGCTAGTTAATCTTCCACCGGCAGGCAGTGCAGAGGGTTTGCTTTCCTCCTCAAAGACAGCGTAGACTACGCAAGAAGGCAAGAGGAAGATTGGGAGCTAGGAACTTGCAGGGGACAGACAGGGGAGTTTGCAGAAAGGCACAGGAAACATGTCCTGAGTGTAACTTTTAACAAAAGCCTTTCATCTTCCCAGCTTTCCTCAAGACGGTGCACTTCCAACAGGGCTTCTCCTTTTAAGTATTACCTGATAAGGAAACGTCGCTCGCTTTTTTTTGCTTTCGAGAGCTACAGAAAGGAAAAGGGAAAAGAATCCCCCTCTGTATACACGTTAAACCTCTCATCGCTTTGAACGCGAGATACAGCTCCTTTTATCCCAGCGAAACCCGCTTCCTACGGCTATTAACTCATTCTAGCCAGGTAATTACAGCCGTGGCAATAGGAGCGGTTGCAGATCAGAGCAGAATAAGAGCTCTGGATACTCCAGCACTGACATCACACAGCTTCCAGGGGCCGAGTCCAAAATTGCACCCTATTCCCTTTTGTTCTACTTTAACCACAACCCACCGACCGCAGGTCAGAAGAACCACCCGGAATAGGGAACGGGGTTGCACTTGGGACGGCGTCTTAGTGCGTTAGGTAGTTAACAGTAGAGAGGTAATAATGCCATTTGAGGATAACGGCTGTCTCTAATCCAGTTAAGTCAGGAGGTCTTTGTGTGACGAGGGGGGCCGGTGTGCGTGGAGGGGAGCAGCCGTGGGTATATCTGATGGGAGGGTCATAAATCAAACGGGGAGAGACGTTTGTAAAGAGAGGAATAGCGAGGAGTGGTCAAGAGGAACGCCCTCTAGAGACAGAGGGCAGAAAACCTGAGACAAACACTGGGTCTTTCAAGATTGGCATATTAACACTGGATATTAACACTGTGGAAATTAACACTGTGGATATTAACACTGTGGATATTAACCCTGGGACTATCAACCCAGGGTTAAAACAGCAGTGAACTCTGATTGGTAGGAGGGGAGCGACAGCATGGCATCTGCGTCCCCTCCCTCTTTCCCCTTCCTCCTAACTGCACTCAAATACAGAGAAGAGAGATGTTAACCCAAATAAAAAGAGGTGAAGTATTAGTTTGCCACCTATCGCGTTCATCTGTAACAGGAAGTGCAAGGCACTTTCAGACGGTTCCCTCCGGGAGAAGGACTCATTTCTGTTCTTTCTCTCTCTCTCTTCTGTCTCCATTCTTCTTGTTTGTTGTTTCAGTTAATGAAAACAAAGAGCTGACAGAGACATTTTATGTTGTTACTGTGACACACACACACACACACACACACAACATACCTAAGGCTCCCACGAGTGTTCAGAGCTGGACATGAAGGGCCAGTCAGACAAGGTCTTCAAATGTTCTGATGGTCTTTACCTTCTTCTACATGGACACTGAGAACCTCGAAATCCATTGTAATGGACAGTTGGTGCATCCCTGGGGCTCACACAGGGCAAACATTCAGCTTTTCTGTTGATGCTTCTGACAGACAGAAAAGGTTTTTGGCGGGCACAACCATTTTGTGCCGTGGCTGTGGGGTGTTTTCAAAGGTGCTATGTATGTCTATTTGTTTCTTCACTTGTTCTTATCTGTTTTGGTCCGTGTGAGGTGTGACAGAACAAACGGGCTACCGGTTCCCCTTTTAAGTGTGTTCACAGGGTGACAACCACCCAGTCGATCTACTGCAGAGAGGAAACTAATCACGCTTTGACACCTTGAACCGGTGGAGTCTCTCAGAGTGTGGCGACGACATCTCTCTCAGCCCGGCCCCGTTCGCTCGCTGTCAGGCCAACAAATTGGCTTCAAATTCGAATCCAAGGTGCCAAGGAACCATTAGACAGACAAAGGCTTGAATTCTACACGGGGTCTAATGTGTCAAAATCCTTACCCTGTGCTACAGAGGAATAAACCTCTTCATTATAGCTTGTTATAGACGGTTGTACATTTGCTTTCTCGATACCCTGGCAGGCCACAGTGAGAGGAGGCTCTTTTCCGACCGCTGCGCTAAACGTCTGTTGAATCACTGCAACGGTTCTTTTTTATTTGAAATAAGGACACTAAGCCGCTATGTTCAAATCGCATAGTAAACAGGAGAAAAAAGCAGGACGGATGCAGGTTTTTGGAGACGTCTACGCTCAGTGGGGTTAAAAAAAGAAGCCAACAAGGGCATAGCCAACCCAAACAGACACCTGCGCCGCTTGGTAAACAGTCAACCGCTGACAGAAAGCAGTCTGTAATTAGACAAAGTAGTAATCTTGTTCCGACAGAGAGGATTATATTTGGTCCCGGTGTGACTGGGGGAGCAGATTTCATTTCCTGGAAAAACCTTTCCTTCCTCCCTCTCCTCAGATCCTCCACAGTTACCTGACTCAGCTGCTTGTAGGAATCACATTCAGTAGACAGATAACAGCTAATCATTTGTCACCCTGAGAACCAATTCCCCGCAATCGCAGAGGAAGAGTGTGCCACTTTATTCCGCTGCTCTGTCAGATGGCGAAGAAATTGCATTCCGCCGCGCCTAACCTCCTGCTCTCCAGAGCCACCCGTAACAACAGTTGACTTCATCAGGAAGAAGCCACCATGGCTAACCCTGAACGCCAACGATTCAGGCGAGGCCCACCCCTGGCCCCTAAGCTCTTTTACCAACAACCCTCCCTCAACCCCAGACTAGGCAACCCAGCAAAAATACAGACAGACGCCACACAGCTGCTCCCCTCCAGTATCCCTTGAGGTGTTACTCTGTGTTGCCGTTCAACAGTCTTAATCAACTGATTGCCATTGTTGTTAAAATGCTATCAGAGAACCAGAACACATTCTAGAATCCGAATCGCATTCCAAAATGTAAAGTCTCCATGTCCTTTTAAGGACCGGGAGTAGCCGTAGCTGCTTAGCATTCCTTTAATGGTTCTCTTAAAAAATTATAATAATACAAACTACATTGTGGGTTCATAAAGGTTATCATCTGTGTTTTGAACTGGCTCCTTGAAAAGAGCCGCAATGCATAGGCCTAACTTAATAACATCTCTCATAATGGAATGGAGAGGGTAGCAGAGAGGACACAATGTGTTGGTGGGTTGGGGGAAAGCAGTGCCTACTAGTACCAACTAGCACGTTTATTGACATATTTGAAAGGGACTATTCAATTAGATTAGCAATGGCACATTAGCAACAATTTGCTAAATAAGGCTAACCTAACAAAAGATCTGTGAAATGGCAGCGTCTCAGAGACAGTGCTCTTGTTGATTGCGTAAAATGCCATGTCTGTGTGTTACAGATAAGAGCCTGGTACAGATACAGTGCCGGCCCAGACACCATTGAGCCTGTGTGTGTGTGTGTGTGTGTGTGTGTGTCAGTGAGTACAGGAGAGAGACAAGGCCAGGGGGAAGGTCAGAGGTGCGAAACGTCTTATGTTCTGTATCTCGTTGTTGTTTTTGAGTATTATTTTAATAAGCGACCAAGCGAAAGCAGAAACCGGCAAAGCTTAAACCTCACAAGTCCCCAAAGTTTCCGAAGATTGAATGCAGATGCTTTAAGAAGAACTGTCCTAAACAACGTGCTTTTAAATCCATTTAGCCTCCCCCGATGAGGAATTGCAATACAATGAATGTAACGCATTCACTTACTAATGTTTAGGTGTTCTCATCTAAATTTCAGTTTTTGACAAATTCCAAACATGTCCAGCAAATAATTGAATGTATACATTTGTTATGGTGCTAGGTGGTATAAAATCATCCACTCCTCTGCAATTGAAGAAGGCTGCACGAACACAAATTCCCAGGGAGAAGTGTGATTTTCTCAGGTTTAACTAAATAATGTATGCATTCTTTGGCATGATGAAGCAATTTCTGCCTTTACAAGCCCACTCAGGATGGAACAAGGCCCGGCTATCTGCATGGATGAATTATTCAACTATCCAGGTGGAGGAGTATCTGGACACTTCTAGAAAAGCTTTGGGCTAATGCCAATGTAAAATAAGGCTTTATAATATCAATGTGATTGATTGGTTGATTGATCAGTTGATTGATTGACAAAGAAGTGGACGTTTCATTTGGCTCATTGTTATCAGTGTCCCAAACACAATGACACGAAGAAACGATCATATGAACAGATTTTAAACAACGCGATAAGACTTTATTCAATACAAAATGAACATGGTTTCGAAAAAAATACGATTATTGTAGGTGTGAAAAAGGCTAGTTCAAAGGAAACGACAGTTCTGAGGAAAACATCCGACGTGTTTGTAATGGGAGGTCACATTCGGTTACCTCCCTGTCAGTCAGACGGCGTCAGAAGTCAGAACCCAGAACCCAGACGAAGGGTAAAAATGGCACTCTGAGTCAACACCCCGCGTGAGTGTGGCTTGTGGGAGTGCGTGCGTTTCGCGTGCTGTGCGCGGTCGTGCGTGCGTTTGTGTGCGTCTGTGCGTGCTGCATGTGTGTTGTGTTAGTAAAAATGGCATTGTGAGTCAACTCCCTGCTGGCTTCATGTCAGGTTTCAATATGTGCCACAGGGGAATTCATACGCCCTCTCTCTCACAAATCTGGGATGACGTTCTCTGGATCACTCAGAACACACTGCTGACTAAATCTAGCTCAGGTTGCCCTTGGTAAATATATATACATACACACACACACACACACACACACACACACATGAATATATATGTATGTATACACGTATATACAACATATGTGTGTATTTAAATGTGTATATACACATTAATATACAAGTGTATGAAAATATATTAAGTTACGAATTCTCAATCAAGAGAATTCATGGCATTTGTGATGAGGTTCATGGTCAAGAGCTATGAATGGATGGATGGACACCTAGTTGCTTTGTGCTGTGAACAGATGTAGGCCTCCAGGTGAATGCATACCTAGTTTGTTTGGGCCCTGAACAGATGTAGGCCTCCAGGAAAGAACTGTGCAGGATTCTCCGACCAAACGTGAGCGTTTAAAGTGTATTAAATGAAGGACATAGCTCACTATCAGCATCCCAAGACAGCTGAATCCAAGGGCTTGCCTCTGGTTGCCAAAGCCCACAATGAGCTGGAGCAACCAAGACGCCTTTACAAGTTAGCTCACTGGGGGAGTGGGAAGAACTCTATTATTACAGTTTAAATCTTACTAACAGCAAAACTGGAATTACGATTTCATTATTGTTTAAAACAATCCAGAAAATAGGAATGAAAGGCAAAGGGTTTGAAGGGAGGGAGAAAATAAAACGTATGAAAAATAAAAACAAAGGTTTCCAACTACTACCTTTATCCTTCTACCTCATACTCTAAGCCTGGCCAGCGCTCAATATTTACTGCCCTTGGTGTCCAAACAAAGAGAAGTATGTTGTCAGAAAGTAATACAAATCAATGAAGCAGGACCCCCCCTTACCACCACCTGGCCAAAGGGCCCCCAGTGTTGTAAGTTTTATACGTGTTGTAAGAGCCCGGATCGTTTTCCACATCCAGGCAGCTAGGCCCCGGCTTCCTACGCCAAGCCAGAGCAGAGCGAGGAGAGCGGGGCCGCTGCCGCGAGGCCACCTGGGAGGGCCTTTGGAGTAACACTCTTCATCCCACGGAGTTGTCCGTCTGCCAGCACCGTTGCATCAGTGTCGGCACCGGAGTGCAGGGTCACACACGCTGCACAGAGCCGCAACTGGACACCCCTGACCCTGTTCCCCGATCACGGCGCCGTAACCAGCCTCGACCCCCCCAACCCGGTACACCTACTCAGCCGGGCAGGGCCGCATGGAGCCAAACTTCCTTCACAAAAGGGTTAAAAAACTTCACAGCTCTCCCGGGACGGGTTCTTGCATTGCGGACACGGTGGAGGTTGGCCTGTTTTACAGACCCTGGTTTCCACACACCCCCATGTTGGGTGAACCCCCTTCACGAAAGCACGTGCACACACACACACACACACACATACACACACACACGTATACAGTACACACACACACACACACACACACACACACACACAACTACTTCCTCTCTAGGCTTAGGAAACACGGCAGCTGAACAACATTAAGCCTGACGTGTTCCAACAGCAGTTTTTCAGAGTAAACTCTGAGTTATCTAAATACTAGGCCTACATATGTACGGGATTGAGGATCACAAAAACATAGGCTCAACTGTTATCCAGGCTACCGCCCTGTACACACACACACACACACACACACATCTTAAGGCACATGAGTTGTCGTGTCCTACAATCAAAGAACATTGTTTTTCCACGACATCTTAGGCCAGGTGAACAGCTGTGACTACCTGTTGAGGATACAGCCTAATTCATTTCGGGGGTGAGGTTGGCACTGCTGGGTTTTAGGCTCGGCTTGCTGTTCATTCCTGGCATGCAATCTGTATTAGACGGTCTTAGAGGAATTGCTTTGGCGGGCTGGTTTCATCTCTCGTAGGGGACGCTTCCCCGATGGCATCCTAACCCCTACACCGTTCACTTTGCTTGACCCGTGCCCGTGCAGTGGACCAGACGCACCGCGTTTGACCAGAGCCCTGGCGTGCTGAGTAGGGCACTAAAACGGACATAGGATTCCATTCGGGAGGGAGCCAGGGTTTGGCTGAGGATAAGCCACATATGCCGAGTGAGATTCCTGGGATACGTTGGGTCCGCCCACACACACCATCCCCGTCATGAGTGGATACGCTCGGGTCACAGTTACGGACCTCATTTCGAGCTAAGGACATGACAATGTAGGCGGACGTTGTTCCGCATGGGTTGGAACAGGGCAGTTTGTCTGTTGGTTCACCATGAACTGAACCGTGTGCTATCAACAAACGTTGTCGGGACCGGGTATCATTAGCTACCCAGGGTATGCCCATATCTATTTTACAATTTTGCTAATTTCATTTAACTGTCGTCATACGTACATTAAGAGTTACTGAAAGCTTGTTAAAACATGAGTGCTTTATAAAAGGAAAGTACTGATAAATAATAAATAAAAAACATATTAAGCACCTTGACCTAAATATTATTCCTCCAATTACAGTATATCACAATCCATTCAAACCTGCATTAAAAAATGCTTTGTCTGTCTTTAATTAGCTGCATTTGGAGAGAGAAAAAGTGTATCAAGCATGATGTCTGTTTCGTTCCCAGTAGAAGAGCCTTTCACTCCCCCCGTCACCCCACTCCAACTCGCCTCCAACCCTTCCCTTCCAAACACACAGAAACAATGGAGAACAAGGGCTAGCATTTTAAAATCTACAGCGTATATAGATAAACATTACCCGTGTGAATTGTCCCAAGGGAAGGAGTGACTACATGCTATTGGCTTGGAAGGTCCTCTGAGACACAGAGAGAGAGGCTCTGGGGGCTCTTGACGGTGACACCCCTAACAAAAAGACAAGGGCCTTTATCAGCCCGGCGCTGCCCGCGATAGCCCCTCAGGCTACGGAAGTGCCACTCACTGGCACTTAAAGCTGTGCCACTCCATAGCTTCCATAGCACTAAGAATAGCATAAAGTTCAGTTGGTAAATGAGAAATTATACTACACCACATCTCTGGGACGTCTCTCCTGTTGTCGGGTAAGGAAGCAGGGGAGGCGCTGACAGGGGTTCAGAAAAGGAATGGAACTCGGAAAAAGAAGCAAGCGGTGACCGAAATCTTCAATCTGATAAAGGATTATGACACCGCTAATAAATATACTCAACCTTATAAATATTTTAGCTTGGCTACTCCCTGGGCTTAATGTGATGTGCGGTGTCTAATTAAGCATGTATCTGATAGATGCCACTACATAATGATGTGCTGGCGTCTATAGGGGGTTTGGCCAGGAAGGGAAGTATTCAGGGAAAGACATGCTTTGTAATAATGATAGCCATGATAATGATGATACTGTTACTTCAATTAAAAGTACTTTCTTCTACAGCTGCTACTCCCTCGACCAGTACAACGACCGCTACAAATGAATGACTAGGGTTGGATATTGTACGTACACACACACACACACACACACACACACACACACACACACACACACATCAACGATAGACACGGCATTGATGGACAAGGCCCGACTATACTCCCCTTGATTAGGTAAAACAACCTTTTCAGCGCTTAATGCATATTAGTGGTACCGTGTTATTTCAGTTCACCTATTTGTGTCCACTTTCTGCTAAATTTTGCAGCAGTGAAACTGGTCTGTGTTCTGCTGATCAGGGCAGTTTGGCCCAGAGGACCTGCTTGGCCAAGCACTATCTGAGCTGTGATACACCGACACTGAAGAGGAAAACGCACACAGCCACACACACACACACTTGTAGGTCTCTGTTCCAGCCACTGTTAGTATTGCAACACACACACATACACACACACACACACACACACACACACAAAGGGAAGTATCAAGCTAGTAATAAATTCTTGAGCTAGCAAGATAGAAGTGTGAAGTCCTTAGTTAGTAAGTCATTCTAATATAAAAGCCCAATAGCTGAGCGACTAAAATATGTTTCCTTTCTGAATTTTCAAATTTATGGGTCTTGATGTGGTTGGTGAAAGCCCATAAAAGGCCCTAACAATCACTATAAAGAGAGGAAGCCTAGCATAATTCTTACACAGGATCTTGAGACAATTTATAGACCCTGAATACAAACAAAAATCACTAATCATTCTTTGCTCTGGGGAACATTCCCATTTGGGCTCACACCGTTTGATTCTTCCCAGCTTCCCCTAATTTAAGGGTCACAGAGGTCAGAAGCCTGACATTGAAAACGGCCCTGGGTTCAAAATGTCAGCTATTGTCTTCCCCTACAGTTCACTTAAACGCCGTGGGACAAAGAGGTGCTGGCTGAACAACAACCGCGAACACGGGCTCCTTGGCTTGAATAACTGTCATTGCAATTTTCATTTTTCATTTGATTAATGCGCTAATCGGCTGATCGATACGGATTTTCTTTTTTTCCTTATTTTGGAAATGCCATCGTCATTGTGTGGCAGTGTTCCACGCCTACGGCCACGTCGTAAAAAACAAATAACGGCTCCAGACAGGACGGGCTTAATGTGGGAAACGGGTCTCCGCTGACCTCAGGTAAACACAGGCACAAGTACACACAGTCGTTATTACATTACCACACCGGCGCATTACCGTATTATTCTCAGGGTACGCCTGCCGTTCAACCCTCCCTCTCTCCCCCGCCCTGTCTCTCCCTCCTCTCCTTTCCCAGCCGCCGTGCACCCCTCCCCCCTGCGCTGACCTGGTCTGTGTCTGACAGGGTCTCCTGAGCTCTTATTACTCCACAAAACCCCTCTGCCAAGTGCCCATGAAACAGGCCTAATGAGAACATCATTGTATTTACCTTAGATAAGGTGAGCTGCCTATGAAGATAAGACCGAGACAACACTCGGCTCCTATGGAAAATGTACACTCACACTGTGTTTACGTAAGTCCTCTGGTATTTCAGATACAACTTGCAGCTCAACATCTTACTGTACTCATTAGTTTTCGTAAAAAAACACCCCTCAACATATCGTGAACGTGTTTGTCCAGGCTTAAAGAACATAGTTCAGCATAAGCGAGGTTCCGAACCGGTGAAATAAACAGTCAGCAATTAAAGTAAGGGTCAGTTATCAGTGAGTTTAAAGCCTGTTTGTTCATGCGTGTTTGAGACCTCGCAGCGCCTCTCCGGTGTGCTAATTGTTAACTGATATTTCCAATGAGGGGTTAGCGCATCTCCGGCATTCACCCAGTAACGCTCGCACTGGAGGAAAGGTCATCGATGAGCACATCCCTACAGTACTCCCCGGAGCTTGTTCGTCACATTCAAACCACTTTTCTATTCATTCGACTGGGGTCCTCAAAAGTATAACCTATTGACCGAGGTTCAGCGCAAGGTCATAAATTCCTGGCTTGAGCTTGACAGATGAAAACTGATGGACACGCACAGAGTCACGCGGCTCAATTACATTTTTATGTACTGCACTTCGGAGACAGTCATCCTCAGATAAAGAACCGAGATAGTGGAGCACGCTTCACGGCAAAAAAAATATAAAAAAATGGTATCTGCGCCTGTCAATTTTCTGTATTTACACTTCCTGATTTAAAGTATTTTGTCCTCCGGTGCCACCACTAGTGTGCCAGATGTGTGCCTCCTGCATGTGACCTGAGACAGCCTTGAAGCCAGGAGCTGGGTAATTTCTCGCTCACATTCTACACCGTCGATCGCGGCGGCTTTCTGAGGTGAGAGAAACTGACAGCGTTAACTCTCCAGGGCAGAACTTTCCAGTCAAGTGGATCAGAGGACTGAAAATCGCTTATGAATAGTCATTAGGCCTTCATTACAGACCCCTCACAACCCACTTCTTCCTGTGCAACCAAATGCCTTTTGTCATCTTCACAAGGTGCATCATTTAATTGCCAATTGATTTTTTTCCCCTCCCTATATGACAACATGTCACATTACAAAATGCAGCCCTGGCCGACCTGAGGGCTAAGAAAGGCCCGTCGTAACTTTTGGCATCCAGGATGGCTTCGTGAATAAACGCGAATAAAGAGAGTAAAGACATCGGAATCCTTGATGATAAAAACAGCGTTCAGAACCTTGAGTAAATATTTATAATGCTCATTTAAAGTATTGAGGACTATTGCTTGTTTGTGTGTCTGTGTTTCGGCTATGCTCTATAAGGTAAAATCTTCAAACACTGCATTGGCTCATGTTCTAACAGGGTGGAGGCAGTATAAGACAGAATACATTTACAAATATGTCCATTCATTGAGATGTATACCTAGTCAATGTCCGTGCCACTAATATTAGATGTGACACACCTACATCTCTTAGCGTTAAGTCCATGACAAATGGTCTGATCGCAATGGAGTGGGCTAGCAAAAGATGTTCAGGTTAACATTTTGGTGACAATTTATCTGACAGCCTTTCAAATTCAAATTTCAAAAAAAAAAAGAAATTTACCGCTTGTCTGAGATGAATGACCACTGAGCAAGCTAGATAAAAAAAGATAAAAAATGAATTTTTTTTGGTAATTCATGTTTGCGTCTAAACTCATTGGTTACAGCCGATGTCCAACAGCCTTTTATATCCACCCTGTTAGGCACTAGCTGGCATTATAAAATAAAGAGCTGGAGTGTGTAGGTCTCCTGTTGTAATGACACGTTCAGATCAATGGGGTGATCAATCAGAATTGTGTCAGGTGGACAAAATATTATATCATCACCGTACATACAGAACAATTTCATCCGCCCGCCCGTCTGCGCTGAACGGACGGAGGCTAAGCCCGTCTGCCCGCCGTGTTCCTCAAGCCTGCCTTCAAATGTGGGTAAATCAGCACAGTTCCCCTTTGACACACGAAATGCTGCGCGATTACCGAGTTGGTACGGCCTTAATAAGCTGAATAATGAGGGAATTTCAGAAATGCTTGAGCGCCATTGTACCCTGACAATAAGAGCGGAGAGTGAGTAAGCCAGGCAGGGCAGAAGGTAGGTGTTGGGGTATAATGAGGCCAGTGTTATAAGTAATGTACTCTCCATTGTGCCTCCATGTAAATGCTGCTGCCCATGTCTTCTTCATGTATACACAGCCGCCACGGCTTTAAGCCAGTCTCAGTCCGAGATTTCTTCTCTTTCTTCGAAAGAATGGCTCTGTGGCATTTCTCTTTTTCCCTTGCTCCCTCCCTCCCTCTCTCTCTCTCTCTCTCTCTCTCTCTCTCTCTCTCTCGCCGTCTCCCTCTATCTCCCTCTTTCTTTTTCTCTCGGTTTAGTGACACGCGGTGACTGACACTGGCACGAGCCCTGCTGGTCTTGCTTGTTGAAAGCAAACATTACAGCTCGTAGGATGAACTCCAGGTGTGGTACTGCCAGACTTGTAAACATGTCACTAATTACATATTTTCCCCTCCGAATTACAATGAAGGTCAGTGAAAACATTTTTTTTCATATATAATCCTTGTTTCTCTAACCGGTAATAACACGGCGGCTGTGGAAATTCCTCTGCTCCCGCGTGGTTCCTGTTATGCCCTCGTCGTGGTTTATTGTCGTACCAAACGCTGCCTGCGCAACTCGGTTGATACACCTGACAACTTGGGATATTACAGGAAATGGTAAAACAATTGCAACTGGATCATTATCGTCATTAATGGTATTGACATTTTGTGAGACAATATTTGTCATACCGTTCGAAGTATGTGTCTGCATAATACTAAATTCTGTCACGATTCTCAAAGATCACGTCTTTGGCCCAGTCATTTCTTTTTGTTGGAAAATGGTTGGAGGTGTGCAGCGTTTCAGAAAAAGAAAGCGGTGTACTGTTAGTGGCATGGGGCCATTTTGTGAATAGCCACATACAGTTTATCGATCATAGTGCCAAATAATTGACTATTTTGAATGGCAAGGCCCAAATACTGCTGTTGGACAAGAGCAATAATAGTCCCTTGGTCTGCATATTTCTTGTTTGTGTTTCTCCTCCACCAACCTTTGTTACTGGACCAGAAGGCTGGTGAAAAATGTAACCGGCCATACTGGGTTGGTAGTCAAGTGGAAGACTGAGAAGGGTTCTCACCCATCGTCACCGCCCTGAGAGCCGGATCTGATCGAACATCCAAGAGTAATGTACCATCCTTCTGGGCTTGGGCTGGAAGCATTCAGGTGAATCACATTCAACACTCCCACCAATTCCCTGTAAACATATGGAGCGACGACCCCCTCTTGTCCATTATTACTTCACAGACTTATAGAATCTGCTGCACCTGCTGCATCTGGAGAACCATGAGTGGCCTACAACCTGCAGAACCGATTCATGCGATTGATTCTCACTCGCACAAAATGGCAGGTTTGAAAACAAAGGCTTCAGTGTACTTGCCCACTGCCAAGTACCCCACTGCCATTTGTTGGGACTAGACTAATATTTGCAGTACTTTTTACAAGCTCTTAGTAACGATTGCTACAGTGGTACTACGGGCAGAAGGTTCAATCCCAATAACAGCATTCCATTATGAAGAGACAGCAAAGAGCCATGCCTAGCGTTCCGCATCTCTCTCGTATACCATAACACCACCGGAGCTCAGAATATTATCAAATTGATACTGACTCAAATTGATTTGGGTAATGAATGACTGCACCTTGAAAAATAATGGCCACTTACAGTAATTACCATCATAATTATCAAGGTCAACTAGCAAAACAATGGTCGACATTTTGACAACCCTAGCTGACACACATTCAGCATGACATGATGCTATCTGCGTGTCATTATATGATTCAAGTGACATGTTAGCAAAACAAAGTCTTTTTTTGATAATGCACAATTGGTTGCATTGATTACGTAACATAAATATATTCATATTACATACATGAATTCACATAACATACATACATGCATTTCAGTCCTTTAATGTGGGGAGATCGTGAGAGAGCTATAGGAGAAACAGAAATCCACACATTTTTGTCCTTCACTGTTTCCTTCACCCGAGCCCTTGACGCATGTCAAAATGTTGGCCAAATCGGGATGACAACAGCGACACAAGTGAGCTGTCACTCAGAAAACTTCATCATGGCCACTCCCAGATATCAAAACCTGTTTGTATCAAATCAAACATATTCATCAAAAAATGTTGTATATGCTTGAAAAAACACTGAAGAAAATAAAATGCCAAACATTTGAGTCTTACAAAAAAAGCTTTTATGACAGGCTCGGGAATTCTGAACTCAGTGCAGTTTAATCGCAAAACGCTATACCCCGGGATCAAAAAGTCGTTGACAAAAAAGCTACCTTCTATTAGCTTGTCGGTAAAAGCATGTGGCAAGCTATAGCCAACAGAGCACTACACCCATTTCTTTTAAAGATCAGTTGACCATCAAACAATGTTGTAGTGGGTTTTGGTTCACGCACATAACCCAGCAATAAACACTTGGCCTTTGTCTCTCATATGCTTGGGTAGAAGGATGACCTCAGCTTCAAAACAATAAAGCCCCTGTACTGCCGGTCTCCAGAGGTCTGTTGCGCTAACTTTATTTCATTTCAATTCAATTTCTGAGAAGAAGAAAGGAAAAGAGTTGCGCCTTATCAACTCAGTCAGGTCTATCGCAAGATAAATACCTGTACCAACTCAGATTGGGCCTCGCCACTTAGAGAAAGAATACAACAAGCGAGAGCAATGGTCGATGCCAAGTGTCAGAGTATGCGTGTGTATGAGGGTGGGTGGGTGTGTGCAGGTGCCTGTGTGGGTGTGTGTGTGTGTGAGGTAGGGCGTCCCTATGCATTCGGTGTGTAGAGTTGTATTGGCTCTGAGGTGAACCAAGAGAGGCACCCTGAACAGCTAAGAGGATCACATATCTAAGCACAACAAAGGCAGTGTCACAGGGGCGTTCAAGTCAAAAGCTCCCTCACTCCTTCGACAACAGACTGTCCCCCCCCCCCCATGAAAAACCTTCTTGTCCTGTTGCCACGACAGCGCCAGGTCACAAAGAGACCCGAGATATTGCAAAGAACAAAACAGAGGACAGATGTAGGTATTGTAATGCAGAGCATCGGCCTCTTCCCCCAGCAGTATCCACTAAACGTCAACTGTGAAAAACTGTGATGGCTGCAATCCATATCACGAGAAAAAACCTAACTAAAATACCTTCTATTTCCTTTTGGACTTGTTTAGCAGTCTACCTACCTGTCCCCAAAAAATGCTAGATGAACGGCTCACTAGCTTTCTCTTTCTGCGTATGAAGACTCCTTTCAGTCGTGGACTACACACCGATAAGAGGTCATCCTGAGACTTAACCAGGACATAACCTCTCTAACCTTGTGGTCATCTTGTAGGATTTGACCCGAGTCTAAGCTGTGTATTATGACAGCTGAGAGCCTAACCAGCCTCAGTGAAACGCAGGGTCAGGATGAACCCAGATTGATTGAGACCAGATGGGCGGCGTCATCTCACGTCCGCGCAGATGTCTACATTACAGAAGAACACTCACATTGTCCTCCACTACTGCAGTCACAGGTGAACAAACATTATCGTCCATATCATCCTGCGCTCCAAGACGTCTGACCTAGCTTTAAAACCAAGGGAATAGGACCAACAGTCAACCTCAGCGTAGAGATTAAGTATACATATATATTGTTTTTACTTATTTAATCACTTATCTATTCACGCAATATATAACAATATATAAGGCCCTAGCTAACCTGAGGTTTATATCAGAATGTTCCCTGGCTGTTGCGGTTCCCCAGGTAAAGCCTGTCTAAATTAGACATGACATAACTGGTGAATGTCATCTGGGCCCAGCCACAGTGTTAATCCGACCCGTCTAGACAGAACTCTTGACGGTGCTGCATTAACGACGGCCGCAGTCAGACGGGGGAAAATGCAGAACACCGAGGAAATTTGACATAAGACGCTTCTCCCAGGCAATAACAGAGTGTGGCATGAGAGGCAGGTTTTAAAGGAATCAATTAAGATTTAAAAAGGTGTTCCCGACTGGCCGGGGTTAGCTGCTTTATTATTCTAGAGGGGGTGAAGGGAATAGGTGGGAGGTTCGGTGGATTCTTTGGGGGCAGAGCGGACCTCCCCTGTGTCCTCCTCCCTCCTAATCCTCTCCCATCCGTGCCACTGGACGTGCACCTCGGTGTTTGAGTGCCAACGGACTTGCGACCCCTACACCCTCCCAGTCGCACGACACGAGCCTGAGTTCATAGTCACACCGTGGCCTTAAACCGCTACCTCCTCCTTATAAATCATCTCAGGTTTCACCTCCAAACGTCTGAGTTCCTGATCTCGGACCGGCGTCCCTGGCAACTGTGTACGACTCCGTGCCTGGAGGGCACTGATGAACTGAAGTCTTTCTGCCCTCACACTGTCACACCCGGTTTAAGATGAGCTATCCCTTTTCAAAGGGCTCCTGCGATCAGTTGAGTGGGGGCAGATTGAGTCGGGGTTTGAGGTGGTGGGAGGGCGGAGGGCGGGGGGGCTGGGGGTTAACAGGAAAAAGCTGGACTTCTGACTCTAGGGAGAGTAGATGGGATAAAGCGGATTCTTAACTGCTGGATTCTCTGGGAGCATTTCAAAGCTCTCCCTCTTCGAACATATATGAGGTACTGTCATGGATTTCAATCAGCTGCCTATCAACACCACTGCCTATCAAATACGCAGGCGGTTCAACAGCAACAAGGTGTTTCAAATCTACATAGGCTGTACCTGTTGTACTGGCACATTGTTGCTCCACATCGGAGCAAGCATGAAAAATGTTTTAACATTGCCTGTTCGAGTTTTTGTTGTTGTGGTTTTTATTAAATGGCTTTCTGCTTCAGTGAGCAGGGGCAAGGTGTGTTGTACACAGCTTACTGAGCTTCCCAACCCCCTATCTGTCTCTCACTGGCTCCCTGGGTGCTTTATAGACTACATGGATACACATAAACAGAAAGGGGAAAAGGCTAAACACATAACTCTTATTTATGCCGTTCAATTCAGCCTCAGCAATTCTGCAATTCATTTTCATGATCAATTACAAAACCTTAAGGCATCTGTAATGCATTCTGTTTGACAGCACATACAGACACACACAAACACACACCCACACAGACACACACACACACACACACAGACACCTACACTGACTAGCTGTTCATAGAGTTTCTAGGGTTCCTGCGGGAATATATTCAACCACCTAATTTCCGTTTATGCTATTTGTTTTGCCGCCCCCCCAACAAACACACACACACACACACACACTTAAAAAGAATTGTAAGGGAGCCAGATATCAAAGTACTAAAATTTGACCTTCTAAACTATCAACTAATTCATATATTATACTGTTTTTATAAATTATACTGTTTATATATATATATATATATATATATATATATATATATATATATATAGAGAGAGAGAGAGAGAGAGAGAGAGAGAAAGAGAGAGAGAGAGAGAGAGAGAGAGAGATAGATAGATATATAAATACATAAATAGATAGATAGATAGATAGATAGATATAGATCGACAGATAGGTAGATAGATAGACAAGTAGATAGGTAGATAGATAGATAGATAGGTAGATAGATAGATAGATAGGTAGATAGATAGATGTACAAGGGCGTGTGGTATATGGCCAACATACCACACACAATGCATAGTGGAGTGCATGGACACAGAGCTCAGCCAAACCCCAAAGATGCCTTATTTCTCTTATAAACCAGAATTAACCAGTGCCTTATTGGAGGAATTCAAATGACCAAAACACCAACACTCTGGTTCAAATATTAGCAATGCTTACATGGTTTCAGAAAGGAAGGTCTAAGGCCAGGTTTTACTCATAGAAAGGAAAGTCCATTTCAATATATTTATCTCTGAAAGTTTTGGGTTGTGAACACAAAAAGTAACACAAGATCTCTCCAAAGTGCGTTGGGGGATGGATAACCTAGTTGCTGTATGGTAGTTGGAAGCTCCGAAGAACATTAGAAAGGGAAATTGCACTCAGCAGGAAGAAAAATCATTGTGTTACCCCAGGTGAAAAATATTGTTGCTTTGCTTAAAAGTGCATGCAAGGCAAAGGCAAGCTACATTATTAGAATGTTTAAATATTAATTCTTCTGCTGGGTAGTAAAGATGATCGAGTCACAGTGTCAACTACTTTATTTTTCTTCTAGAGGCCATAGGAAGTCTTTGTTGTGAAACATCATCCTTTATTGTTTAACCATCTTGGCTAACGGACAAATGTTTCTGTTTTATTTTTATTAATTTATTCCACATAGTTTCAGTTCTCTGAGAACTAATGGCACATGTTTTTAATTTCTACATTATTTATGTATGTATAAGATGCTTTTTCAGGACTACTACATTATGCACAGTATTGTGTATTCTGTAATGTGGCACAACAACTTCCAAATGACTTACTACTCACAAAAACGCCCATCTTATTTTAAATCACTCATGAGGCAAAATACAATTGATCTTAGTTGTCAATACATGTGCCAGTCACTAGCTTGGTCGGTTACATGCAGATCCTCTTAAAATACTTTTTAAATGGCTTCATTGTAATTAAAATGAAGTGTGCCTCTACTTTTTCCATTAAAATGGCATTAGTATGAAATGCTTTCTGCTATAGCTTGTCACAAAGACAATACAAATAGAATTTGATGTATAGGGTTTACCCAACAAAGTCCACTGTTATTTCTGAGGATCTTTTACGGCTCTCAGGTAAAGCAGATTAAGCTGATAGTTTCCCCTCTGTACGTCAGAGAGAGATTCAAAGCTGCTAGCTTAAAGATGGTATTAAGACTGTAAGATCTAAAACACTTTGGGAGCCTTCAGAGTGAAATGGATAAAGATACAGAGAGTAGAGAGTAGAGACTGGATGGAGTGAGTGGAGGAGAGAGAGAGAGAGAGAGAGAGCGGGGGGAGACAGTAGAAGAGGTGTGGGGAGTGGTGGAGAGGAGCTAGAAAAAGCAGGAGAAAGAGAGAGAAGAGGCCCCAGCATCATCTGACTAGCAGCTCCTTGCTGTCACTCATGGCTGCCCTGCCAGTATTCCCCACCTGAGACGGATTGCGATGCATGTTCAAGTCACTCATGCACAAGAAGCAATACACAAGTTTGGTGTAAAGCCACTTTAAAAGCTCATCAGGCGCATACTTTGCTTGTAGGAAATACCTTATTCATGACGGGGGGAGCCGTAGCCTAGGTAATTACTTGAATCAAGGTGGCCTCGGAAATGTTTAAATCTACAAGGACGTGCAGGAGCATGAATAATGCAAGAGAATTTGCATCTAAATTTTTTAAGTGTGCTTTATTCAAAAACTAAAATGCGGCTTCGATTAAAGTTTGATGAGTGAAAGCTGAGAGCTCAGTGCATGCAGAGAAAAGCTCCTTATTTGTACAAATTATTTAGAATGGTGATAAAGGGGCGGGGGGGGGCGTAGAGAAAATGAGAGGAGTGAATAAGACCAGAAGAAGAAACCGCCAATAAATAGGACTGAGGGTCGGACAGTATTAAAGCATCAGAGAGGGTGTACAGTATTTGAGAGTGGGACATTGCAATGTGTTGCCTTGTAGAAATTGTGCTGTGGAACAGATTTTCTAAACCACATACAGTTACAATAACACAGAAGACAATGCCTTCGCAACGCTTTTAAAAACACACGTGCGCAAACACACACGCACGTTCCTCAAATGTGGCACAGTCATTCATTTCATTTCCAAGTGGACGCGTGTAATTCATGGTCCACCTGAAAATGTCTGAGTAGAGGGGCTCCGGACAGATCACGCACCCTCCTTCCATGAAATAACGTGTACAGACGTTTACCATTGGAACTTATCGCTGGTTTCACAAAGTGCAGTAACGTGAAAAACAATGCAAAGTGCTTACCCGTGTCTTGATGATTGCACAGCATCGCCAGGTACACAGCACCGAAAAAAGAGAAACAAACACTTGATTAATGACGTGTTAATTGAAGATTAGAAAAAAGACAATTAGGGACACGTGTGACCTTTGCACAAACGGACGTCATCGTGTGCCAGCAATATTGTGTTGATAACCATTATACAGAAAGGGCCACAGCCATAGATGTTGTGTAGTGTGTAGGGGACGATACAGGAAGTCCAAAAATAAAAACCTTGTATGCAATGTATGCAATGTATGCACGCTTTACAATGACCCCATAGCTGAACATACCAGTGTGATGATTGGCCCTGGGGTTTGCTATTGCTGGTGTAATTACTTCATAGTGAAAGTTTGCTACTGGACACACACAGTATTTCAAGTACTGCAGTCATTCGTGTTCCCATTGAATGATGTAGTGGGTAAATGCAGAAAGCTGCTCTCTTTACAACTCCTTCTGGTAGGCAGCGTGTTGTACTGTAAAGAACATGTTCATTACTGCTGTCTGGTCCTGCTGCTCAATTTGCATTTAACCTAGATTTGGGGTCAAACTAGTCTCTGAGAAAAAAAACTCTCTCATCAAAAAGTCCTCAGTATTCTCTTAGGCTCAGCAGTGACAGACGGATGTAAGGGAGTATACAGTACAGGAGACCATGTGTTATTGCTCAACTACAATCCCTTTGCGATTCCAACTAGAAACATCACCTTTTAAGAAACTGAACCGAGGCAATATTCTCCACCATCCATCCATCCATCTACACACCCAACCCACATACACGCACACGCACACGCAACCCACACACACACACACACACACACACACACACGCCCAACTCACACACACACACACACACACACACGCCCAACCCACACACACACACGCACACACACACACACACACACAAACACACACACGCCCAACCCACACACACACACGCACGCGCTCCCGACCCAAACACACACACACACAAATCAACACACGCGCACACACCCCTCCTTTTGTTAAACAAACCATATATCACCAAGATTTTCTTCCTTCCCACATTGCACGGGCCAGCCAGAGTAAGGAGGTGGGGGCTGTTTTTAACGGGGGCAGCCCAGAAACAAAAGGCCTCTCCTGAGGCAGAGACCCTGCCCGGTGGGTCACCTAGCTCTCCGGGACACAGTTCCCTTTCCCACGCTAACCTCAGGGCTCATTTGCATCGCTCGGGCTGCTGGAGCGATTATGTTCAGGTGAGCTGGTTTGTATGGGGCCAAGGGCGTAAGATACGACAGGCAGAGGGGCTCGGGGTTGGGGAGGGGGGGGTGGTGTTGCAGGGGCCTGCCGCCTACCCCTGATCATGTCCTTAATTGCGACTGACTGGCACCAGACACAATCACCCTCTTGATTCAGCAAATTGTCCCGGGAGCAGACCGTGGTCACCCAGCACCGCGCGGATCATCTCACAGCAGCTGGCCGAAGTAAACAAGCAGCGATCTCAGCCGGCCGACGACAGAACAGAGGCCTTACATACATGTCTGTTATTCATTCTGTTCCCCACAAGTGACCTCATGTCAGGGGAGCATCAACAGACCACAGCACAGCGACTGTCATATTACCACAGGCTGGAGGTAGATGTGATGAAACATGATAGGCACTATATACAGTACACATCTACTGTATATATAAATATATGTAACAAGGGGAAAATACTAAAGCCGTCAGTATACGTGTGCATTTTTAAAATATAATAGTTTAGCGGCCGTTTGCTCCCAATGTCTCAGAGATCCTTAAACTTTAGACAGTGACAGTGCAATGGGTTCATAGAGGAGTGCAATTACCATGTATCCGAAAGGGAAGATCGAGTACGCAATCTCAGGCCTCTGATTAAAGGGGACAGAATGGACGCAAAGAACTGAAGCCTCCCTTATAAGTGTGTTTACAGAGAGACACACCTTTCACAACCATAACACTTCCCCTAACCACTGACCGCAAAGGAAGTTAATTAGCAGTTAGCCAGAGGTGGATGTTTCTCACTGTGGAGGAATATGGCTTCCACACGAAAATGTATTACACATATAAGGAGCTGTATTGGCCACTTCACAGGTTCACATCAATAGGCTTCTGGGTTGGCTTCTGTGCTCAAGATCCATGATATTGTAGTTACCTTCAATTATCAGGAGAAAACGGAATGAAATCTGAGTGTAGCTTTAACTCTCAACAAGATAGAGAAAGAAGAAATGGTCTAAGTGTCAACATTGCCCCTGTAAGGTATTCATCTGTCAGTGTGTCAAGCTACCTTCACGTCCCTCGCCTCCATGACAAGGTGACCCTCTGACCCCCCCCTGAGAAAGTCTTCTAACACAATTCAGATGAAACGACTCCTGTGACAGAATTTCCTTTTTTAGATTTCCTTCACTCACTCTGTCCGGAAAAAGAAAATCAGCTTGAACAATCGATCAATCTAGACAATCAGTTATGACATTATATCAATTGTAGATTTGGAGCTAAGTTAGCAATTTTAGACATTCAAACCACTGTTCTGCCCAACACAACTATATCATATTCTACAGCTATGTCGTTTTTATGTGCTTTTCCCTAGATTAACCTGAGATTGTGATCTTTTTTCACTTCTCCTGAGAGGTTGGCACTGACAGGAAAGAGATCTCAATCCCAGGAAGATGTGCAAACACTGAGCATGACCAATAATAAGATGAGCAAACAGAAAAGAAGCCAAATTGTAAGAAATAACAGATCCCATTGAAGTATTGTCGTTTGCTACCTTCTTCCCTTTCTTGTTTTATTTAGCTTCGGCTTTGTGGCTTCTTACAACTCATGTTTACTGCCAGTCTTTGATTGTCTGGAGTGAAAAAAAACATTGACAAAAGCAGCCATTTCACCTGTTTGCATCTCTGTGGTTCCATCACATCACAACTTTAGAGACTGGATGGAACCTGAAACTTGAGAACCAAAACATCCATTTCAGTAGCATGGATGATCAAATAGCACTAATAAAGACCCGTAATGATGAAACAGAAGCGAACACTTCTAGGAGGCCTCATTGGGTAAATAAATGAGCTGAAAGAACTGTGGAAAAGTAAAAAATGGTCTTTCAAGCTCTTCTAAACACGCCTGAGCAGAGTTTCGCATCACAGACTTTATAATCTTCACTCAATCTCAGAAAATTACCCCACCCCACCACTCACACCCCCCACACACAAAAAACCTTATCAGCAGATACTCCCCTTCACTTTATTTCATTTATGAATTACAAGATAGATGCTATTATATATTATTAATTTCGGTGCTGTTCTTTGGCTCTGGCTTCGTTCGGCGGTGAGCTGCGGATGTCGGAGCGGTGTAATTATGTTCTAGCCGGGCAGCCATCCGTTTCCTTTCAAAAATTTACAGGATTCTTAATCACGTTGCTCATTTGGGTGCGCAGTAGCGAGGATGGCGCAACACAAACAGGGCACGTCTGTTTACACAGAAACACCTGCTTAGCATTGATAGCAGATGTCAGTCACTGAACAGAACAAAAAAACTGAGGAAAATGGAATTAAAAAGGCAAGCATCACCAACTTCGTATTATTTACTTTACTGCGAAAATGAACTACTATAATGTAGGATAGAGAGGAGAGAGAAAAGAGCGCATTACAAACGGCAAGAAAACTAGGCCTCATAATTGTGCTGCTTCATTTCTTTTTTCTGTTTTTTTTTCTTCATTTTTCCTCTGGTTTTCTTCCACCTACATGGAATGAGAGCAGACCAGCCAGAATCCTAGACATGATGAGATTTGACTCAAAAATTTGGAGGCCTTTTTTTTTCTGGCTAAGAAAACATCTATGCGCCTTATATTTCTTCCAGTTTGCATCACTCTTTACTGCATTATTCAGTTGCATTATAGTGGGTTGGGTAATTAAATCTCTCCTAGCTGGGATGCTGCTTGTTCATTGTATTTAAATGAAATGTGAATATTTTAGTGATGAAAATGCAGAATGCTTTTAATCTACGTTACTTTCATCCCTCACCCTTATAAATGGATGACTATCAGCGACCAGGGCAAGCTAGCTTTGAAAATACTTTATTGTTCTTGCCAGCTTTTCTAAATGGCTTTCCTTTAGAATAATAGTCACAAGTCAAACACTGCATTGACAAACATACCGTATTTTACCAGATGAATGTGCTCGGTCAGGGATATCGGAGACAATGGTGACCTGGCGTCACACACCCCCAATTGTAAAATATCAAAATGGCTACAGGACTTTTGAGGCACAAACACACAGACAGACACAAAGATACAAACAGCGGAGACACTGTGCCTTTAAAGCCCATCTGGCCTAGAGACGTAATAAAATTGACGTATTGATTCCTTTGAATTTACGAATGCCTGTTTCATAAACTCCATTTCCAAAGCCTGGGCCTCTTTAGAGCGCTGTCATTTTCCCCCCAAATGGATCAATTATATGCCCACGTAATCCCGTTACCTGTGAAATCCACGCATACTTCTCCCATTTGCGGCGGTTCCCAGGCGGACAGACTCACATTATGAGCACATAAACAAACTAGAGGTTTTCCCTGATATTAGGGATTGTTTTCTCACTGTATCTTAAGCACTGAAGAAGAGTAACTCCCTCAGGGTTTAGGAGAAAAGCAGAAAAAGGAGAGCTCTTTCTTCTCCTAACATATGAGTAAGAGGGAAGACATACACACCTTAATGCATCCTATTTAATATCCCCTCCCCCACACACCCAGCCTGGCCCTATAACAGCTGAATAGATAGACGGAGATAATGTCTCCTCTACCTCTAGGAAACATCCAAGACAATGATCACTTGGTGAAACTGCACTGATCCTTTAGCGTTCGTGTTCACATCTGTCGCCAGACACCTTAGCTGTGGAGTGAGATGGTATCATTATCTCCAGAAATCACATGTTTATGGATCGCAGCCTTCTCTGTCCGTTTCAGATCAGAAACAAGATGAGAAAGCACTGAGGTTGTTAAAGCCTGAGCCCAGATAGCACTGTGTCAAGGCAGATATGAAATGTACCGTTGCAATGCAGCCCGGCTAGGCTCAATGTGGTAGACTAGGCCCACAGCCTGACATCACACTCCACACCCAGCCACTACAAATCTGTTTGGCCATCTTTACCCACCCCACCCAAAACACAAAAACTGGGGGAAAAGATCAGCGCTGGATCTTACTCGGCACAGTCCAGCGGGCAACGAGCGGCTCGGTTACACGTGCACTGAACAAGCGTCTACAGAGGGTTCACCAAACTCTGAAATATCTTGTCAGACGCTGCCTGACCTGTTCAACAGAGTGACTCAGAGAAAAATACAATAATAATGAAGGGATGTTCTGGGAAGGAGAAAGGTGAGGAGAGGGGAGGGATGAATTGAGTAGAAGTGGAGGTGGGGGGGGGCAGCATAAACAGCATGATTGATACCGCTTTTTGCCTTTCTGCTCGGAAGCTCAGTCCTCACAATCACCCGAGCACACACCGGCCATTGTAGGCAAGGGGCTTTAAAGATAAATGGCTGCGTGTTAACCACATTTGACATGCTGTCCAGAAAGCAGCCACCTTGGGTCTCAGGACGCAGCAAAACGCAGAGTACCAAACACAATCCCAGCAAGGACGTCAAACATGAAGAAAAGGGCAGAAATGTTTCACATAGCTATAAGACTTGGGAGGCTTTGTGGCTCCCTGGGGGCTTGTTTGCATTACGCTACATTTTCCGAGACGTACTAAAAAAGACTTGAGACGCTAGACAATTTTTTGGGGGTAAATCCGCAGATATCGATAGCCCGAGACGTCACTGTCTGAGGTAGCGTGCGCCACATTTAATAAATCGTAGGTTTTGCGGACTGTGAGTACAATACTTTCAGAACAATGTCCTGTGCAGTGCACATGCCCATTGCTCGATATTCCCGCAATCAAAGGCCACGATCCTGAGCAGTACGTCTGGGACACGTCGGTGTCAATTCAAACACTATGGAAATGATTATGCAAACCAAGAGAAGTCTATCTAGTGTTTTATTCTCTCTCGTAATGTAAACAAGCCCTGAGTGATGTTGAGTGGAGAGAGGAAAAGAGCTGCGTGTGTGTGTGTGTGTGTGTGTGTGTGTGTGTTTATGTGCGTGTGTGTTTGTGTGTGTGTGTGTGTGTGTGTGTGTCACAAAAGGATAATAATGACAATTTATAAAACAGCACAATCAAAAATTGATATTGTGAGGGACACCATAGAACAGTTAATCTCCATTTCAAGCCAGGACTGAGGTCACTGCCATTATCAGGGCAATTAAGATATTCTGTAGCATTTGAGGTAGAGGCCCTTCACAACCAGGCTATATAATATGCTCCTTCTATCTGGAGAGTCTGACCGGGGTCCTGAATGAGGCCAAGAAACTGACCATTTGTCGTATTGGAACGGACAGTGAGGAGAATATAAACAGATAACTCACTGTTTGTACAACTGGGCAAGTCTTCTGTCATCCTAAAGACACACATTACCTTATTCGTTGGCCATGTTAATTGTTTTCTGATGTATGTATTTGGGGAAAAAGACCTGAAAGACCTTTGAAACGCCACATGTGCCAATATCTAGTGTTTGTTTTAACAGTAGCAGCCAAGAGGAATTGCCAAAGTGAAGCTAACGAAAACTGAATTCCAAATAGCTTCAATATTTTGCAAACAGTTTCACCTGCATGCTGGGAATGGGGAAGAGCAGACAGGAGGAGGATGGCAATCTCAGTTTGCACAGTCTCCGCAGTGCCTTTTATAAATTACCTCATCAGTGACTGAAATTAACACCGATTCTTGCAGGCAATTTCTCAATTTCCTATGCTAATTACGTTTTTCTCTTTACTTTTAAATTCTGTACCACCTGTTTAGGGGGGGACATCTTAGGCAACACAGCCGCATTTAATCACAATTTTAATTAACCACAGTGTAGATGTGAAAAAGAAGCAATTATAATGCAGATGAATGATGATTTTTCCACATTAAATTGTTTTGTTTCTTCGTTATGTTGATTGCATAAATACAGCCAGTGAACAATTTTTATCTACTGTAATTTTGTAATTGTTTTGTGGCAAAAAAAGAAAAAGAAAATTATTTGGATAGGCAGACTGAGTTCATCTGTTTGCAGATTGTTTAATTTTGTTTAACCCCTTAAATGCTGCCAAAACGTGTCTGGGGTAAAGCATCAGTGATTTGACAAGCAGACAGCGTCTCTATGTTGTGTCATATCAACCATTACCAAATTACCATCCACATGTCCCGGTACGATCATCCTGTCAAATAAAAGACAGAAGATCAACAAAATAAAAGTAACTACATCTTTAACTCCATCGACCTTAACAAACTATTTAACAAAATCAAAGTCACCCCCCCCCCCCCTCCAGATTTAATGGAAGCACAGATGGGTGCT
>JACXGJ010006313.1:0-38656 GCA_016801105.1 Esox niger
AACAACCTAGTTTACTGAATTCCATGAAAATTTATAAATTCTATATTCTCTTAATATGTCAGGAAAAAAAAGAAAACAGGGTTGTGTTAAGGAATGATCTCACCAGTTGATGCTCTGGTTCGTGTCTTCTGACCGTCAGCACCCCTCCCTCAGGCGGTTAGCATTCCTGCATGTTCCCGTTGGGTCACTCACGGCGAGGCCAGAGAGGTAGCCAGAACTGTCTCTCTTCTTGTGGGAACACTACATGAGCAGCCATCGACTTAATTCACACAGGTATCTTCCCAAACCCAATGTCCAGTGGAATCTCTAGCGGTTGATTCATAAATTAAAACGTAGCGGTTAGCATAGTCTCTTTCTCAAGCCCGAGTCTGTAGTCTTCTTTGGTCTTAGCCGCTGTAAACATTGGCTAGGCCAACAGAGGTTACGTATCTGGGGTGTTCTTCTCCCCCCTTTCGAATCATTTCTTGACTCGTCCAAATCGGAGAAAACGGCCTCCAGGCGGCCTACTCCATCACAATGTTCAAAACAACAAAGTCAATAGAGTGAAACAAGTCGGGGCTATCTCGGTCACCTGCGGGGTTGGCTACATCGATTGTAGGGAAATGTCACCGGGCAGGGTGGGACGATGCAAAACTCCAAGGAGTCCCAGCGATCGGCCTGGCAGAACACTGCGGGAGGGTGGGGGTGTTCTGAGGGACGATCCATCCAACCAGAGCGAAAAGAACTACAACACAGAAATCAATAAACCCCACACAAACTTTACTAAGGCTTCCATCAGTCACCACTTTCTACATACCGAAGCCAACATATTCCAAACAACTTCCTATTATGCCGTCTGCAACTCCCATATGTTACCTCATTCATATTCCTCCAATCTGCGCGGTAGGCCATGCATCCGTCACCGAATGAAATCACCATTAACCAGAAATCTAATCTCTCAAAGACACAATTGTTCACATGTCTAGATAATATAAACATTAACTTTGCTGCTAAATATTTACCACAACACTCTCCCATTATCAAATCCAGCAAAACCATGCGTGGCGAAACAACAAACCTATTACATGTGAGCGTGCCCTGCATGTCAGAACCACTTTAACTTAATGTGGCCTAATGTACCACTTTAACACTCCTATCTCAATTAACGTGCCCTAATCGTTAATAGATCCGTCTGCCCGTAAGTGAGAAGGCCCTAACCTTGTCTGCAGATTTAAATGTGCCCTAACGCATATTACCAGAACCAAATTATATTTCCAAAAAGTCAAAAAGGAAAGTTTTGAGTGAAAAACAGAAGTGTTAAAATTAAGAGACTGGTCTAGTTATCCACAACTGGACATACACATAGCCAAACAGCTAGAGCAACCACTGAGCATAACTTGGTTTGCTGATCCATATGAGCACCAAGACACTATTTGAGGTGCTGCCAGAAAAACAAAGGCTTTGCCTTCCGATTAAGATAAATACATATCCCTTAAGAGACAATGTTATGGCCACTACCATTTCAGTGACTATCTTTAAAAAGAAAGAAGCTGTTTGTCGAGATCCAGATACTGGAGGCATAATCATTAGGTTACGATCTACCCATACAATAGATAAGCAGGTGACATGGATAGAGATAGCAGGTGTTGCAGCCTAACCTGCTTCACCTGAGTAAGTTGATGAGAAGAGAATTAGACCAAAGACAGATTCAATATTAAACGCACTTTATTGCGTACAACAGATTTATCTGGAGACCCGCTTACCAACAAGTCTGACTCTTGCCTTTCGTTTTCCTCTTTTATACAAACATTTTAAGTTGGACCCTGAGCTATGCATTATCTACGAGTCTGGTCATCTCTCGTTTTATACGTCTCGTGATGCGTTGCTCATTGTCTAGATTGTGCGTGATTGTCTCTAACAGTCACATGCCGTAGCCTAACCGATAACATGTTGTATTCTGCTCTTACACACTGGGGTCTCCAGTACATTCGTTGCTTGGATCAATAGATGTAAACACACACACAAACACGGTTGATTATATCTTCTCCTAACAATCCTGCTCTAAATAGATATCATCTCCTAACAATCTTGCTCTAAATATGTATGTTTCACAATCCCCCTTTTGATCTATGCTCAGAGATCACACTTGTAGATGTTATCCGCTGCCTCAGATGGTTCTTCCCCTGGGTCGTCCAACAAGGGCAGCATCCATTGGGGAGCGCTAGGAGTGGCTGGTTTCTCTACTGCAATCCCTTCCATTGACCGAACATGGAAGACATCCACTCTTCCAGCAGTCCCCCTTTTGTCCTTGTGCTGTAACCGTTCTTCTCTTTGTACTGGCTTTATGAACCTCTACGCCAGGTGTCTATAACCCTCGGTAGTTACAGTCTTCTTCTTTTCGGCGGTCTCTGCTTCTCCTTCTGCAGCGTTGTCGTCCCCCGCCGGTTCGTCTGCTTCCTGTCCTCTCCTGAGATCCTCCTGCCTCCTGGACCTCCAACAGCGATCTCCCTGTCTCCTTTGCAGGCGCGCACTTGCTCCAATGGTACCACGTCTCTCCATTCCCTGTCAGCTGGGCGGCGTGTGTCGTTTTCTTCGTCACTCGGTATGGTCCGGTCCAACGTGGTTCCGACCACTTCCTCTTTATCACCTTCAGCAAGACCCACTCAGCCATCGGCAGCTTCCCCAAGTCACTTTGGCCGGTCCTTTCTCCAACCTGAGTGGCGAATTCTGAAACAAGAGCTTGCAATTCATTAAAATACACCCGGTGCTTTGACACCCCTCTTTGTTCGTCCGGAACCTTGGGCCCTGCTCCCGGATCTGGAAACTGTCTCCCTGTCAGAAGTTCGTACGGTGTGAACCCCGTCCTCTGACTCACTGAGCATCTGATCGTCATCAGAGCTATTGGTAGCGCTTGTAACCATGTCAATTTGGTCTGTGCACAGATTTTGGCCAATTTTTGTTTCACATTCAAATTCATCATTTCAACCTTACCTTGTGATTGCGGGTGATACACAGTGCCAAATGCGTGCTTCAATGCCAACATGGTTTCTACCTTTTGTAAATCACTGTTTTTAAAATGGGTGCCGTTGTCTGACCTAAGTTTTTCTGGAAACCCGTGTCTTGGTATATACTGATTAATTAGACACTTCACCACTGTTTGACTGTCCTACTTTTTTGCCGGCCATGCTTCAAGCCAGCCGGCGTACGTGTCCACGCACATCAAGATGTATCTATAGCCTTGCACTCTCTCTCCCATATCCGTGTAGTCTATCACTATCTCCTGCCCTGGGCGAGTGGTGAGCGGGAACGCTCCAAACTCTGTCTTACTCGTGGGTCTCGGGTTTTAATGCGCACATATAGTACAAGTTTTCACAAAGTTTCTGACCATGTCAACTAAATGTGGATGCCACCAGTGGCATAGATTTCTTAGCATTTGTGTGACGCCAACGTGTGCTAACCCATGTGCTTCTTTTAGTTTGTCCTCTCTGATACCCGGAGGTAGGACAGGGCGACCGTCGGGTCCCCTCCATAACTCTCCTTTTTGACTCGCGCCTCTCTGTAACCACACTGTCTTTTCTTGGGGGGACGCCCCCCTTTGGTCTCGTATTAACCTGAGTTCCCCTGCCGGGTTGGGTTCTGTCATGACCAGCATCATGTTTAGTTCGTAGCCTGCTGCCTTTTTTGCTGCCTGATCTGCTGCGTCGTTGCCGCGTGCTATTTTATCATCTGCTACATTATGCCCCTTGCATTTTATTATCGCAACTTTTTCTGGTAGCCCCAGCGCTTCTGCCAATTCGCGAATTTCAACCTCGTGTTTTTATCGGTTTGTTACCAGCTGTCTGGAAGTCTGTTCGCATCCACTGTCCCAACTCTACATGTGCTGCGCCTACCGCATATGCTGAGTCTGTGTAAATGTTCACCTTTTGTCCCTTGTATGCTTTTAGTGCCTCCACTACTGGTACTACTTCTGCTCTCTGTGCTGATTGCTGTCCCTGTGGTCTCTCTGCCTTCACTGTCTCGTACTCACTTCCGTTTCTCCTGACTACAGCGTACCCGGCCTGCAGTCCATTCTGTTCGTGTCTGAAACAGCACCCGTCCGTAAACACATCTTCCGCTTCCTCCATAGTTTCTGCCTCTAAGTCTGGTCTGACCTTTTCTTCCTTGATTACTTCTTGCGTGCACAGATGTGGTAGCCCTGTCCCTAGCCTTTCTGCCATGTTGATGCCTTTGTGTGTAAATGACAGATTTGGCGACCCCAATATCCTGCTCATGCGCTGCTGTTTTAGTGGCGTCATTGTGAATAGTTGATAGTTTATGTAGGCTACCACGCTATGTGAGGTCAGTACCTGTAACGGGTGGTTCATTACTATGTGTGCTGTTTTCTGAATGAGTTTGGCTAGTCCGGCCACGTGTTGTGTGCATGTCGGGTGTCTGCGTTCCATGTTATCTAGCAGTACGCTGCCGTACATCAGCACAATTCTCTCTCCCCCTTTTTTCTGAAACAGAATTCCGTGTACTACGCCATCTGTTTCAGAAACATCTAAGAAAAAGGGACGCAAATAATCTGGGATGGCCAAATCAGAGGAGCAAGCCATACGTTGTTTGATGGTTATCAACGCCCGTTCGGACTCCGGAGTCCAATTTAACTGAGCTGTGAGGTTCCGTTGTCCATGTTCGCGCACAAGAACACGCGACACCTGTGCCAGCCCTGAGTAATTTGCTATTAAATGTCGGTTGTAGCCTGTCAGTCCTAGGAAGGACAACATCTCTTTCACCGTGGTGGGTCGTGGGTGATGTAGGATATTTGAACGGTGTGCGGGTGACATGCCGGAGCCGTTCTGTGACACTACGCGGCCTAAAAAAGATACTTGCGTGCGCACCATTTGTAGCTTCTCCTTCGAGACTTTGAACCCCTTCTCCGCTAAACGGTGCAGGACGGACATGGTTGCTGTTAGGCAGGCGTCAGCCGTCTGAGCTGCCAGCAATACGTCGTCGACATGGAATGGTAGCGGAGTCATCCAGTGGTTCACATCCTATAAGCGCCTCGCGCAGGACCTTATTGAAGATTCCTCAAGATAGAGCGAACCCCTGGGGTAGTCTGGTGTAACGCCACTGGCGGCCCTGATGTGTGAATGAGAATATGTCTCTGCAGTGTTCTGCCAATGGGAGACAAAAAACGCATTAGCAAGGTCAATACATGTGAACCATTTGTGGTGTGGTGCCAAATTGGTTAATGCAACATACGGATTGGGAACAGGAATGGTAGGTGTGAGCAGCATATCATTGATGCATCGTAAATCAGGTGCCATGCGATACTTCCCTGTGTCCTTCTTTTCTACCGGTAAGATTGGAGTGTTCCATGGAGAAGACCCTTCCAGGACCTCTGAAGCCTGCAGCCCACTAATGGTCAAATTGATGCCTCCCGCAGCCACCGATTTGATTGGGTACTGACTGATCCAGATATGCTCCCCATACTGTAATTCAAACTGTATAGGAGGGCAGTCTGTAAGGCCGACATCAGTAGGGCCTGCCGCCCATAGGGACTCTGGTAACTGGGCCAGTGCTGCCACAGCCGCTGGGTGGTTAGTTTTCTCCCTACCGTGTGAGCGGAAGACCATTTCATGTTGCATTAGTACCTGATCGCACAAGGGTGTGTCTAATCTGAACAATTTACCACTGGGCGAGAATGAGATCTGAGGCACTAGGGTAGGTTGCCAATCAGTACATGCTGCCGCTCTCTTTACCATTGGCCCCAGATCCTTCGCTTGATGTTTTGGATGTAAAGCCAAGGAGACATGCGGAACCGCCTCGTCTGCCATTCGATACCAATCGTCCAGATTGGGTGGCAGAGTGACGTCAGCTGCCACGCTTTCCGTGCCTACAAATATGTACTTGGAAGAAACGCCAAACAGTTTATCCTGCAACATATCACTGAACCCCAACCGGTATGACTCGTCATCCGTTCTATCGTAATACAGAGTTACATGGGGTGGGTCGGGTGGTACGGTGTAGGGCTCAAGCAAGGTGATCCACTTTTTCCATCTGAAAAATCGCGTAATAATCCCCGCGCTTTCACTCCTCTCAGCCTGTAACAGGCCCCAATATATGTCCGCCAGTTAGGTTTGGAGCGATTGTACTAACCACTGACCTGAATTCGAGTGCGAATGTCCACAAGTGATGATGGACCCGTCTGGTAAAGTGACCGTCAGGCCGTCTGGGCCACACAGGATCGAGGCCCCAAGTTTGATGAGCAGGTCCCGTCTCAACAGATTGACTGGAACAGAGGGAGATACTACAAAGGGATGCTTCAGTCTTTGCCTACCTTGGCGAGTGTCCAAGGGCACAGTCAGCTCTAGAGACTGCCCCACTCCTTCGAAACCCACAACGTCCACAGTGTTAGGGGAAATCTTGTTGCCTGATGGGGGAGACCTTATGGTGGAATAGGTGGCACCAGTGTCGACGAGGAAATATTTCTCCACTTCATCAACCACCAGAGTCAGCATCGAGTCCCCCGTCCCCGGTGCCCCTTCTCCCCCCGGCGACCGTCACTGTGGGTAGTTTCCTCCATCCCCGCCGTCCACGTCATCCATCATTGGGTACTGGCCAGTCTGAGGAGGTACCGCATGCGGGTTTGGCTGTGCCGGATGTCCCGTCTGATACTGCTGCACACCACCTCTCTGGACCCCACTGCCTCGTCCTGCTTTTGGATTAGATGGACAATCTCAGAGCCAATGGCCCGATTGACCGCACAGAAAACATGCCCCATAGTTCTGAGTGAACCCTCGTGGTGGACCACCTCGCCCTCTGCCGAAACTGCGACCACGAGACCTTCCCCCACGGCCCAGCCACGTGCGTCCCAGACCATTCGAGTCACCCGGTTGTGGAGCCCACGGAGGTATCAGATATAAGTCGGGCGAATCTTGTCTCAATTGGACTGGTTGTTTTTTAGGATGTCTTTTTTTCAGTAGCCTTAGACCTCGCCTCGCCCAGCTGTAACTTTAGTAATTGAGCCTGCAGGTCTTTAATTTTGGTTTCCTCATCTATTTTCTCATCTCGAGCCCTCTGCAAATGATGCACTACATGGCGCTCCTATACTTGCGACTCACTGCCTGGTAGGTCATGGTTGCTCAGAATGGCTTCCTTGATTTTGTCTGGGAGGCCCTCCAACACGGCTCTACGATACCATTCCTGCTGCAATCCTTCTTTGCCTGTGTGTTTTGTCCACAACTCCTTACACTTTTCTAAATGTTCTCTCTGGGAAAGTGATCTATCCCACAAAATTTTCGGAACGACTGCGGCGTTTGGGAGTGGATATTTGTCTCGCATGGCTTGTCCTATCCACGCTATCACTCTAGTCAACGGGGTGCGATCATCTTCCTCATCCTTCCCTGCCTCCTGCTCGATGTCGCGCAAAGCCGGTCCTGACATTGATCTAGCTGCGATGGACCTCCAATCGCCCAATGCCAGCCGTTGGCCTGCGGTCAATTTGTCTAATTGTGTTAACCATAGTCCTCCTCCTTCACTTACTGGAGGCATTTTGTCTACCAGTGCCTGTACATCAACAATTCCCCATGGCTTGTATCTACTGCCTCCCCCGGGCATCTGCATTAAAGGGTACATACCACTAGCGCCCATCGGTTCCCCTACAGTCTTCTTTCTTAGTGACCTTCTTACACCTCCGCATGCTCCCTGACCGTCTTCCTCCTCTTCTAACCTGCTGTCTCCTTCCTCCTGCCATTTCCCACGGATCACCCCGGATCCCCTAATTTATTCTTCCTCGCTCCCCTCCTCTTCTTCTATATCTGACATACTCTGCTCCTGTTCCTGACTACCTTTTTTCTTCTTTGCTTCTGCACACACCCCCTCCCTGCGGGAGCGACTTTCAAACGGCTGCCATAACCCTACCGCGAGCGGTTTTACTTCCTTTCTCTCTTTCTTACAATTTTTTCCTGCCCCACTCGCTGTCTTCTCTTTCGGCTTCTTGTCTGTGCTACCTTTGGTCTCCTCTAACTCCTCTTTTTCCTAATTTTCCTCATCCTCCTCCTCCATATGCGGATGTGGAGGTGTCATTAATACTACTCTGGGTGGCATGTCTCCCTCATCAAAGTTTAGGCAGCCCCCTGTCACCATCAGGACTGGGTATAGTCCTGCGTGTTTGGACCTCACGCGCATCGTGTCTGGTGGAGCGAAATTTGGTTGACACAATGGCACAGGTCCCTGTTCTGTAATTAAACTTATATTATCCGAGTAAGGCGGTGGATTTCTCATTTTATTTGCTGTCTGTTTATTATGGTGGTCTAAGCCTTGACAGAACGCTGCCAGTTTATACCAATCTCGGCGCAATTCTTCCATCCGTCTACCTTCCTTTTTTAAATTACTCTTCGTGAAAATGTTCGCTGTTTTAGTCGCCTTCTCATTTTCCGCCTGTTGTCCCTGAACCCGTTTCACCTGTGCCCATAGAAATTTACCCAATGATTTTTTATGGGTGCCCTTAATCTCTGCAATCGCTAAACTGACCTCCATCATTTGCTTCAATTGTCCTATTTTTTCGGAAGGGTTTCCTTTTTCCTTAACTGCCTGTAAAACATTCTCTACTTGGACGTGAATAGGCGCCCAATCAGAATTGACTGGTCCCCACCCTTCATCATCTATCTCCCTGACGATTTCTCTATCCATTTTCCTTACACACAATTGTACACACAATTGTACGAGTCCTAGACTCGTACGTTTGGGGGATCCGATCTCCCCGGGCCTCTAACCCAGCTTTATCTATCCTAGACCTATTCACCCGTGGATAAATAGTGAGGGTTGCCACACCCTGGACGTTTAAGGAATTGCCGTTCCTAGGGCCTCTAACCCAATATTTAGGGAATCTACTTCCCAGGGCCTTTCACCCAATATTGAATCCTTCTTTGAATTTATCAACTGCCCTCAGTAACACTTTCAAACCTTAATTTAGGTTTTAAGTCGAATGTGCAGATTCGATGTCAACAGGTTCTGCTTACCCTTGTGTAGGTGCGCCTGGTTCTAGGTGTTCCTTCGAGCAGTCCGGTTTCCTAATTGATAGTTTTTGCTTCTCATCCCGGACGAGCCCCCATGCTGTTGCAGCCTAACCTGCTTCACCCAAGTAAGTTGATGAGAAGAGAATTAGACCAAAGACAGATTCAATATTTAACGCACTTTATTGCGTACAACAGATATATCTGGAGACTCGCTTACCAACAAGTCTGACTCTTGCCTTTCGTTTTCCTCTTTTATACAGACATTTTAAGTTGGACCCTGAGCTATGCATTCTCTCCAAGTCTGGTCATCTCTCGTTCTATACGTCTCGTGATGCGTTGCTCATTGTCTAGATTGTGCGTGATTGTCTCTAACAGTCACATGCCGTAGACTAACCGATAACATGTTGTATTCTGCTCTTACACACTGGGGTCTCCAATACATTCGTTGCTTGGATCAATAGATGTAAACACCCACACACACGGTTGATTATATCGTCTCCTAACAATCCTGCTCTAAATAGATGATATCATCTCCTAACAATCTTGCTCTAAATATGTATGTTTCACACAGGTGGAAGGATTTGGTCTAGCAACCCAGAATTGGATATACCCATAATTAGGCAAAGGCAGAGACCAGGGGAAGAAATGTGGTTCTGATCAGCAATTGTGGGGAATACATGATTAGGCCATATTTATATAGAAAGGTGTTGTAAAATAGGAGGTTTCAAGATAGGTGGGTTCAGAGAACTTACCAAACGTGGAGAGAGAATTACTCTGTTTATGACAAAAATATGTAAGAAAGAGATGTATGAACAACGGTATGAGGATACAGGTGAAGTGATAGGAAGAAGGATAGTAATGGATGTACAAAATCAAGAGGTAATTTGGTTGTTGTGGCAAGGTGAACAAGTGTGGTCCAGTCACCCGGACCTAGACGAACCTCTCTTTAGACAGATGCCGAGACCTAGAGAAGGTATATGGTTCTGAGGAAAATTATGTAAATATGTGTACTGAATTGATAAAATGAAATCAACGGCATTTCAACAGATTGCGGTTGTATTTGTTCAGTACTATGAAAGGAAAGGCTGAGTATTAGCGGAAACAAGATTCAGTGTGATTGCAAGCACCTAGATAGATAAGGAGATTCTAGGCAGTGGTCCCAGAAAAGAGCATAGGTCAGGCGAAGTGGCAGACAGCCCAAAGGGGAAGCTTGCCAAGGGAGTAAATTAGGTAAAAATAGAACAGTATCTAGTATTCCAATTAAGAATAAAATAAAATAAGGCAATATGGCGGGGACACCTGTTGAGATTTTAATGAAAAGGTTTCCCTTGTGTAAAGACGATATTAAAAACATTTCTGAGGCCTTAAAGAAAAGGACCAGGAAAATGGAAACTAAGTGGCCAAAAGAAGGTACATTTGATATTTCATTATGTGAGGAAATGGATACTATCATAAAAAATTATAAGAATAATGATGTTACAGAAAAAAGGAAGCAGGAGGGAGAAAGGGAAAGAGAGGTGATTAAGTTGTTTTGGGAAGAAGGAAGAGGTCAGTTGGCTAGTATTGCCGAAGCCAGAAGTGGTTATTCATGTTGGCACCAACGACGTTAGGATGAAACAGCCATAGGTTACGAAGCGGAACATTGAATCAGCGTGTAAACTAGCTAGAAAGATGTGTCGGCATCAAGTAATTGTCTCTGGCCTCCTCCCAGCTAGGGGTAGCGACGAGCTCTACAGCAGACTTTCCCAACTCAATTGCTGGTTGAAGACGGAGTTCTGCCCATCGCAGGAGGTAGAGTTTCTAGATAATTGGCTCTCTTTTTGGGACTCGCCCAGAAACACGGTCAGGCCTGATCTGCTGAAAAGCGACAGACTTCATCCTAGCTGGAGTGGTGCTCTTCTTTAATCTAGGAACATTGACAGGAGTCTCACTCCTCTAGCCTCACCATGAGATAGGGTGCAGGACAGGCTGCAGGCTGTTAGCCAGCCTGCTAGCATAGTGGAGTCTGCCGATAGCATAGCCAGAATAGTTAGTACAGCATTGCCTATTGCGACTGTGACTCGTTACAGGCTGAGAAACGTAAAACAAGGAAGCGCTAATAATAGCAACCTAATTAAGATAAAACCTTCCTCCACCTCGGTCCCAAATAAGAATGACTATTACCACGCATCTCAAAATGGGACTCCTAAATGTAAGGTCCCTTGCTCCAAAGGCAATTGCAGTAAATGAATTGATCTCTGATCATAAACTTGATGTTATTGGATTATGTGAAACATGGCTGAAGCCTGATGAATTTACTGCCCTAAATGAGGCCTCTCCTCCTGGCTATATTAGTGATCATATCCCCTGTGCATCCCGAAAAGGTGGGGGTGTTGCTAATATCTACGACAGTAAATATAAATTTACTCATAAACACATTACTGGTTTTCATTCTTTTGAAGTTTTGCTCATGAAAGTTAACCAGGCTGATAAATCGTTTTACATAGCCACTATTTACAGGCCGCCCGGGCCATATTCAATTAGTTTCCTGAGTTCTTGTCTAACCTGTTAGTTATGGCAGATATTATTCTAATTTTTGGTGATTTCAATATTCATATAGAAAAGTTAAACAACCCTCTTCAAAAAGCCTTTGAAGCGATATTTGACTCAATGGATTTTATCCAACATGTCTCCGGCCCAACGCACAGCCACAATCATACCTTAGATTTAGTCCTGTCAAGAGATATTGATATTTTAGATCAAATCATTTCCCTCGTAAATCCTTAAATGTCGGATCACTGTCTTAATACATTTACCGTATATACAAAAAGTCCACTAGGTCCGCAAAATATGAGTTTCTAAAGCCGCACTATAAATTCTCGGACTACAAATAGACTTCTTGATATTCTTCCAAGCTTGCTCATCAGTGACAAAGAAAATAAATCGCAAATGATCAAATCCAGGATCTGAACTCAAAACTGCTAAATACTTTAGATATGGTTGCACCACTTAAAACAAAATAATTACGGAACAAGACACTTGCTCCCTGGTACACAGAAAATACTAGAGCACTAAAGCAAGCCTCCAGAAAATTGGAGTGAAAGTGGCGCTCCACCAAGTTGGAAGTATTCAGACTAGCCTGGATAGACAGCACACTTAAATTCCAAAAAGCACTCACATCTGCTCGATCAGCGTATTTCTCCAACAAAGGCCCAAATGGGCAAAACCAAGGCCCAAATAATTGGCAATGGGCATGGCAAAAGCCACAGTTCCGTCCTCCTCAGGGTCCTGTGAACCCTTAGGCGGGGCCCAACAGAGATATCGAGGGTGCCCAGAGGATCCTAAAGGGCAGGGTCAGTTTGTAGCAATAACAAGCTGATGAAGAACCAGTGCTGCAGGTTCAAATAAATGATAGAGGCACACCAATGATGGTAGATACTGGAGCTACATACACTTGTGTAAATCCAAAATATGCTTCGCACCTCCCTTTGTCTGGAAAATATGCTAAGACAGTAGGATTCTCGGGACAAACGCAGCTGATACCCATGACAGCTCCAGTAGCACTAGTAAAGAGGACCCTCAGCTAAACTTCCCATACTAGTTTCAGGACATACCCCAATTAATTTGCTGGGAAGGGAAGCATTCTGTAAATTAGGACTACAGATACAATGTACACCAGATGTGGTAATAGTGGAAAGCACGGGGATAAAAAAGCAAATGATGATGCAGCAAGCATCTTTGGCAAATGTCTATTGTATAAGAGATATAGAAGGAGTGAAGAAAGTTGTGTCCAAATTGGGACACTATTTTAAGGCACAAATGCCGAAAGCCAGAAAGTCTTTAATGGATTATCATCATACATTGAGATATGATCCATACCAAGACATATTTTTGGAACAATTATGGTTGATGAATGTACACAGGAAACCAGCGCCAATTACATCGCAATATTTCATAATAGGTAAACAAGGGGCAGCAATGGAAGTAAGTGATGCAGAAAGATTGATAGCTAGATGGTTTGATGTGCCTGGGTCAGACCCGCACATTACGCTGTTGGTGGACAAAGGCTTTAAAGCTAAAGATTTGGGTCCTATGATGAAATAAGCAAAACAGTTGCAGTGGGAGAAAAGGGACAATCCCCTTAATCATGTCTTTTTTAGGGGAACAAAGAATAAGTTTCTCTGTTTTGCAGAAATGGTCGGAGAACCACCGGAAGTGGAGATCACCACAAGCCAGCAAGTACAGATAGGAGAAATCACTGATAGGCAAGAAATGTTAAGACAAGAAATGGAACAAGTAATTCCAGAACGAGTATGGTCACAACATGATACAGATGTTGGATTAGTCAGATCAGCAAATCCTGTATATATTCAGGTAAAACCAGGGATGAAGCCGGTGTGGAAAAAGCAGTATTACATGAAGCCAGAAGCAGAAGCTGGCTTTAAGCCAACTATTGAAGGTCTGATGGAGGCCAAAGTATTAGAAGAAACAGTTAGGGACTGTAACACCCCACTGTTTCCTGTTTTGAAAGTAGATAAGAAAAAGTGGAGACTGGTCCATGATCTACGACAAATAAATGAGATTGTGCAGGAATGTCAAGCAGAAGTTCCAAATCCACATACGTTGTTGACATATATCCCAATTAATGCCAAGTACTTTATAGTGATAGAGTTGTGTGGTGCCTTCTTTAGTGTCCCTTTGGCGGAGGAGTGTAGACACCTATTTGCCTTCACATATGGTGGGAAACAATACAGATATACACGTTTGCCCCAAGGTTTCAAACATTCTCCACATATTTTTAACCAGGTATTGAAAGCAGACCTAGAGGAACTTGTCTTGGAAGGAACATTGATTCGGCATAAGTTATCTAAGAAAAAGTTACAGTACTGCCAAACAGAAGTTGTGTATTTGGGACGAACTGTGGCTTATCAATCAAAAACCATAAGCCCAGCCCAACTAGAAGGAGTAAGCAAGTCACCTACGCCTCAGACGGTAGGACAGATGATGACCTTTCTGGGAATGACAGGGTTCAGCTCAGATTGGATAGAGGACTATGCCATAAAGGTGGCACCAGTTAAGTGCCCAACTGAATTGGAACTGTGATGCTTTGACGGCCTTCGAAATGATAAAACAGGATATGCAGTCTGCATCTGCTCTGGGAACGCCTGACTATACAAAGCTGTTCTAGTTTTATGTTGCTAATAGAGCTAAGGGATATGCGACAGCGGTTCTGATGCAGGACACTTGTAGCAGCAAGAGAAAATAACCTATGGCATACTATAGTACTAAATTGGATTCAGTAGCACAAGGATACCCACCCTGTAATCAGGGCTTGGCAGAGGTTCAATATGCCTATGATAAGGCCTCAACGATCACAATGGGATACCCAGTGATTATTCACACCCATCATAAGGTAGCAGAAATGATTGAGCAGGGATAATTTGTTTGAACAAACTCAAGTTTATCAGACTACTTGCCTTTGTTAACATATCCGGATGTAACCATCAGACGATGTGTGACAGTTAACCCGGCGGAAAGAATTCCCCTCGGATATGAGGGAGAGCCTCATGATTGTGTAGCAGAGTCCTTGACTTTCATTAGACTAAGGCCTGACCTTCTGTCAACCCCGATAGTGGGGGCTGAGGGAAAGTTATTTGTTGATGGATCCTGCTATAAGGATTATGAGGGAAATTATGCAGTGTTTGCAGTAATTAGAAGGGATAACAAAGGCCAGTTTCAGGCATATCCACAACCATGTTCTGCTTAACTGGCAGAATTGATGGCTCTGACAGCCGCCTGTAAGTAGGGTCGAGATAAAATAGTCACTATCCACCGATTCAGTTTATGCACATGGAGTTTGTCATTTGTTTGGAACTGTATGGAAACAGAGAGGGTTTAAGAAAACTAATGGAACAACCATTTTACACCATGATCATATTCAAGATTTAATGATATCGTTACTGCTCCCGTTGAAAGTAGCCATAATCAAGTGCCAGGCACACAGGAAAGGAAACAACCACCTTATCCAAGGAAACAACGCAGCGGACGAAGCAGCTAAAGCAGCTTCTAAGTACCATAATGAGATTATGGCACCAGTCATACTTGTAGAAGCAGCCCCGGAAATTGATGATATTATCAGGATGCAGGAGAGAGCCAGCATTTATGAAGGGAATGTGTGGATTAAAAGAGGAGCCACCAGGGATGGAGCAGGTCTTTGGAGATCCCATACCGGACACTTGGTGGCACCAGCCGCTCTGTTACAAATCTTGATAGTGAATGCACATGGTTTTGACCACTGTGCCAGAGCTGAGATTATGAGGAAAATTAAAAAGCAGGGTTTCTGGTCACCATGTATGCAGGCAACAGTGGATACAGCTATTGCGTAGTGTGAGGTATGTGCACAAAATAATGTGAGGAAGGGGATAACAACCCCATTGGGTCATATCCTAATACCAGGACCGTTTAGACACTTGGTGATAGATTATGTGGACATGATAAGACCTGTCAATGCGAAACAATACATGCTCGTGGTGATTTACAGAGCTAGTCGATGGGTAGAGGCTATACCCTCAAGGGATCAGGGAGCTGGAACAGTGATAACGTTTCTGACAAGAGAAGTTATGCCAAGATTTGGGATTCCAACGGAGATCAGCTCAGACAATGGGTTGGCTTTTATTGAAAGGACATTGAGACAGGTGGTTCAGCAACTCAGAATCAAGCAGAGGCTGGGATGTGTTTATCACCCTCAATCTCAAGGAATGGTAGAAAGAGTGAATGGAACTTTAAAAGCTAAAATCAATAAGATCTGTGCAAGCGCAAGACTGAACTGGGTTGATGCATTACTGCTGGTACTTATGAGCTACCGCATGCAGGCTAACAGAATAACCCATCTAACACCCCATGAGATGCTTACGGGTCGACCCATGCCAGTGCCGGTACTAAGGGGTCCTTATGAAGGACCTACATTGGAACAATTAGAATTAGAACTCAGAGAACATGTCAGACAACTAACTGCTATACATGAAGTTATATGCAAGGGTGCCAGAGCCAGAGGACAACCAGCCCAGAGCAGTCGAGCCAGGAGATCAGGTCTACATAAGGGTCTTCAGGAGACGGTGGAACGAGGCGAGAAGGCCCATACCGGGTGATCCACGCAACCCCAACAGCGATACGAGTAGAGGGCAGCAACACCTGGTATCATCTCAACCATTGCACCAGGGTCCCCGAGGAGCAAGTCAAAGGCCACGGTAAGAAGGTGGCGACGAGGAAGGAGAGGATGGATACAACTCAAGTGGACCTGAACCGGCGGGAGCTGAGGGAGTATTGGAATGTCCAGATTTATCCCCTGGGATGCCCTCACCAGATGAACCGGAATCGCCTGGAGAGGGCGCGTCAGGCGTGGGGATGGGCCATGATGGTGGTCCGTCTGCTATTGCTCAGCTGCGCGCAATGGCCGATGCTATTGGCCCAAGGAGAGCTATGGAGGAGAGTAATGTGGAAACTCCCCATGCCCGGGACCCCACAAAGCTCAGGGGGAAAAAGGGCAGCAAGGGCACAGGGAGAACAAGGTATCCCTGTCACTAAACAAGAGTTTGCGACCATTGACCTCGCAGACCTGCACTGGGACTAATGTGACTGAATTCACATCAGATACAAATGACTCGGACACTGACATAGACAAGAGGAATAGGAAGGCACAGCAGCATTGTTGGCAGGAGTAGTACCCTATCGTTTAATTATGATGACGTTTTCAATTGAGGTTTTCATCAGAACAGACAATCTTCGGGACCGAACTCAAACAAATTGGCTGGGGACTATAGAAGGAGGTAAGAGTCAATGGAGTGTGGAAGCCCGCAGTGAGGTAGGCAGGTGTGGCACGCCCGGAAGAAAACAGGTGCAGTTTAGGGATTATCCATTGTTAAGCGCACAGTCTAAGTGCAAGATTAGTTCAGGACCAGAGATAAGTAAAACACAGGCAAGAGAGTTTTTTGACGAGACGGCTCCCGCAGCAGAAGTAAGAGAAAAAGGTGTAAAAATTAATGGTGAACCATGGGGACAGTTATGGGATAGTGTGGATAGTGAGGAATTGGACAAATACACACCATGGGTACCAGGGAACCAAGCAAGGCGCAGGAAGCGAACAGTGAGGGGTGTGCTGGAGACTAGAGACGTAACGATGCTGGGAAAAAACATTCAGGAGTTGCAAAGGTCTATCAGGGTGAGAACCCAGGGTGAAAATAACCTGTGTAGCTGGACAGATGATGCTCAGTACGGACAGGCGTTTTGGTCTGGAGGTGCCTGTTTGATTAAGTTAATGGAAGTGAGAGGCAGGTGGAGAATAGTGGTTGAATATGACAAGAGTAAGTGAGGGTTATTTCTGGAGCTCACGATTGTTAGTTATTTGAATGGAAGTAGAAAACAACGGATTGAGTGGTGGCATGATGAGTCAAGACCAGGAAGTGTAGAAGCATCAGTTACGGTGCCCCGGCAGGCCTTGGCCCCTAGATCTACCACCAAGGGCGTCCTAACAGCGTCCCCAGGCTCTAAACTGACAACACCAGGACCTACTATAATACAGCCACTAGTGTCTAGAATAAGAGATGAGGTTCCAACGTCTGCACAGGTGTTAATTCCTCCAGTCGTAGAAGAAGTAGAACCACAGGTAGCAACAGAGCCGATGGAAGAAACAGAAAGTTGACCATATGCAAGCAGCTGAAAAGTATGACTGGTACAAATGGGCTCAATACACAGCTAGCCAGCACGAGGTAGATAAGTGTTTGGTGTGTTCAAGAGCAGGACATGGAAGTAAGTATGACTGGTAGTAGTGCCTACTGAGAAAGGATTGGATGATTGGAGTGTTTGGAGGAAAAATTCCAGTTACGACGTACAGGGGTAAATTATGAAGCTTTTCACAATCTATGTTTTGTAACATGTTTGGTCTGGTTAGGAAGCACACGGATCCGAGTGGAAATGAAACAGTATGGTTACTCAATAACATCAGAATGTGAGCCATTGAATGTAAGGATCAGTCCAGGCAGAGCAGAGGTCACCCTCCCAGAACCGGGTTTAAAAATCCTAGGTAGACATGAATACTTTCAGGCGAGCGGTACAGAGGATGTCGGGCACTTCCCAAAGTGTAAAAAGACAAAGGGGTAATATCAGTGGTACAAACGGTAATGGTTTTACTCTGATCCAGAGGGCAGGAACACAGAGCATTTATTTAGAACAAGACCAGGCTATTGCAGATGTTTTTTTGGATGTGTGGGGGAAGACAACTGCGCTTAGTGTTACCGAACAATTGGTCTGCGACGTGTGCCAGGGTCAGGGTAGCACAGGATGTGACTAATACCTCATGTTCAAATGCAGACAAACGAAATACAGCCACCCGCAGCATCATTGGAGAGGTCACGGGCGAAACCGTCCTACGCACTAGACCCCCAGATTAGGATTGATGCAATAGGTCAGCCATGAGGAATCCCTAATGAGTTTAAAGCAAGGAGTAAAATCACAGCAGGACTTGAATGTATACTCCTCTGGATAGCTCCAGAAAAGAATACTGAATGGATTAATTATATATATTCCAAACAGCAGCACTTTATCAATTACACAGATGCAGCTTTGATGGCTCTGGGTGAGCAGCTTCGAGGTACAAGTAAAATGACATGGCAGAACAGGCAGGCATTAGACTGGATTTTGGCAGAAAAGGGTGGGGTTTGTGTGATGTTTGGTGAAACGTGTTGTACTTTCATCCCGAACAATACTGCCCCAGATGGTTCTTTCTCACAGGCCATGAATAAATTGAAACAGCTGAGAAAGGAAGTAAAGGATAATGCAGGCTCAGACGCTCACATTAAGAATTGGCTAGCAATGTCACTAGGACAATGGCGTGTCATCTTGACCAAAGTTGGAGTTGTGATAGCGATAGTTTTGGTGGTAATGGCTGTGGTGGCATGTTGTGTAATTCCTGTCCTTCAATCCTTTTTGACTAAGACAGTTGTTTTCCAAATGCCACTACGGAACACAGACTCGCCTACTGAGGACTTGGAAGTGATCCCGTTACAGGGTCACCCTGGCCAGTATAAGTGTGGACACCCCTGCAATGTTAAAGGAGGACCTTTGAATTGCCCATATGGTAACCCTGAATGTGAATGGTCTCTCAAACCAGGAGCAGTCTTGGTCTGCCAGGAATATTACCATCAGAACTCTGCCGCAGCCAAAAATGTTGCTGTGGTGGCACCGATCATGGCCAATGGAATACCTACTGACGGAAGTGCGCTCAATTCGGGCTATGATGTAATGGAGCCTCGGGACTGACTAGGCCTGGAACACTACCCATGTCCATATAGGGAGACTTGGTATAGATTTTGCAGTAAGGGATTTCGGAAGGATGGACCTTATCATTACCCTGAACCATATGATTGTGCATTATGCCAAAGGGGGGATTGCCCTTTATGTGCTGAGGAAGATTGTGCTCAATTATATAAGGTTTAGGACTCCTAGGTGGCTGGTAGCCAACTTAGTATAATGTATTTGAGATTGAAGATGATGGTTTTAGTTTTATTATTCAATAATTATGCATGATTTTGATTATTTTTATAACCTTATGATATTCCTTATATATTACACGTAATCATTTGAAACAACATACTTGCAAGGCTCTGGCAAAGAAAATGCATCAGCTTACATTCATGTTTAATCAATTGATCATCAAGGTTGGGAGATCTTTTACTCCCTCTCAGTCAAAAAGGGAGGGAGAGGTTTGACTCTACAACCTCTGGGATGGTAGCTGCTAGAGGGGATTGTTTTATAAGCTATTGGAGTTGATTTCAGTTCTTTTAAATTGACCAAACTGTCAGAAACAGACTGCATCAGGGCAGCATGAGGGCCCGACATCCTCTAGTGCAGAGGTGTCAAACCAGGTCCACGGAGGGCCAAGTGTCTGCAGGTTTTTGCTCTCACCTTGTACTTGATTGATTTATTAGGTCACTAATTGGTTAGTTCTACCCTCACCTGGTTATTTTGGTCTGAACTGGGAACTAATTTAAAGGAAAAATCCAAAACCTGCAGACACTCGGCCCTCCTTGGAACCAGTTTGACAGCCCTGTTCTAGTGGGACCTGTGTTCACAGCCCAGCAGCTCGGTTGGCATTCATCAGAGAACACCAGAATGGGCAGGTCCGTCATTGGCAACCTATTCTTTTCACAGACAAGAGCAGGTTCACAAAGAGCACATGTGAATGATGTGAAAGCTGCAATGAACGGTTTGGTGGGTCAGTGATGGTCTGGGGAGGCATATGGTCTTGGAGGGTTGCACAGACCATGTGCCAGCCAACAATATCCTGACTGCTGTTAGGTACCAGTATGAAATCCTTAGACCCATGGTCAGATCTCTTGCTGGTGCAGAGGGCTTTGGGTTCCTCCTGGTGCAGGACAATGACCGGCATCATATGGCCAGACTGTGTAGGCAGTTCCTGGATGAAGAAGGCATTGATGCCGTTGACTGGCCCTGACGTAGCCTCAGACCTGAATCCGATTGTGAACCTATGAGATGTTATGTATCCGTACATCTGATGCCGCCAAGTAACACCACAGACTGTTCAGGAGCTTACTGATGCCATGATCCATGTCTGGGAGGAGATCACCCAGAACCCACATGTCCAGTCGTTGTCAGGAACGCATACATGCACGTGGGGGCCATACACACTACTGAGTCACGTTATGAATTGCCATGATGAAATTCAAGTTCAAATGCAAGTTGGCACAGCCTGTTATTTGAAATGTTTACTTTTATTTTCGGTGTGAGTTTGAATCCAGCCATCAATCTTTTGGTGATTTTGGTTTCCATTGATCATTGGTGCGTTCAACCCGGGAGCCGAAGGACATATCGGAAGGATCCTTCGGCGTCGGCAGAGGAAGTAGGGGCAGCTGATTCCATAGGGAGGGTGTTCTCTGAACTCACAGGTCCTATATAGGGGCAGGCATGCCCTGATTGGCATCTTGCAAAATGAGTTTTCAGTATGGCCACTGATGCGGCAAGGGCAAACCACTAGGAGCTAAAGCCCCTCTAGGGGGCAAAGCTCCATGACATATAACAACATATAACATGGTAAATAATGGTAAATTACACAAGGTATGGGAAAGAATATCCTACAACACGATAATGCCGTGAAGGTATGTTTTGGCACATTTGGATATCCACATATTAAAGTATGCCTTCTAATGTTAAAGTTTTATTGTCTTCATCACCAGTAAAACCTGACAAACTCTTTTTGTTAAGTCTATCATTTTCATTTGTCAGCTATAACAATAATAGGAGCATGAGTTAATAATAAAACATGAGTTAGTACTTGGTGGCAAAACCCATGTTGGCAGTCAAAGAGGTCAGATGTTTCTTGTAGTTGGCCACCAGGTTTGCAGACATCTCAAGAGGGATTTTGTCCTTCTCCTCTTTGCAGATCTTCTCCAAGTCATTAAGGTTTAAAGGCTGACATTTGGCAACTCAAACATTCAGCTCCATCCACAGATTGTCTATGGGATTAAGGTCTGGAGATTGGCTAGGCCACTCAAGGACCTAAATCTGCTTCTTCTTGAGCCTTAGTAGTGTGTTTCGGGTCATTATCATGCTGGAATAACCATCTATGACCCATTTTAAATGCCCTGGCTGAAGAAAAGGAGGTTCTCACCCAAGATTTTACGTTAAATGGCCCCATCCATCGTCCCATTGATGCGGCAAAGTTGTTCTGTCCCTTCGCAGAACAACACCCCGAGAGCATAATGTTTCCGCCTCCATGTTTGATAGTGGGGATGGTGTTCTTGGGGTCATAGGCAACATTCCACCTCCTCCAAACATGGCAAGTTGTGTTGACGCCAAGAGCAACATTCCACCTCCTCCAAACATGGCAAGTTGTGTTGACGCCAAGAGATTGATTTTGCTCTCATCTAACCACAACACTTCCACCCAGTTCTTCTCTGAATCATTCCGATGTTCATTGGTACACTTCAGACGGGCCTGTACATGTGCTTTCTTGAGCAGGGGGACCTTGCGGGCGCTGGCAGATTTCAGTCATTCACGGCATAGTGTTTCCCATTTTTTTCTAGGTGACTATGGTCCCAGCTGCCTTGGGATCATTGAAAAGATCTTCTCTTGTAGTTCTGATTAACATTGATGATCTCGTTATCATGGTACCTGTCAGTGGGTGGGATATATTAAGCAGACAGTGAACATTCTGTCCTCAAAGTTGATGTCTTAAAAGCAAGAAAAATGACTGTGAAAAGCACAAAAAGTGATAGCTGGACGAGTGGTTCAGAGCATCTCCAAAACTGCAGTGTGGTGTTCCCAGTCCTGCAGTGGTCAGTACCCATAAAAAGTAGTCCAGTGTTATTGGCAGCCAAGGCTCATTGATACAAGTGGGGAGCGAAGGCTGGCTTGTGTGGTTCAAAATTCCTTTGAGGTAGTACTTGCAATGTTTTTGTCATCCAGCTGGTCCTATTGCAAGAGGATAGTGATGACCACAGCAGGTTTTTATACTTTTCCTTGTTCAATTAGATTTCTTTCAGGTGATAACCTAATCAGTACCTTATTAAGTAAAATTAGGTATGTCTGTGTTAGAATTTAACAGAAACTGGAATGAAATGGCTGTCACACATATAGAGATGCTGGTTTAAGAAGAATTAGGAATGATCTCTTAATTATTTCCTCCGCTCCTATAAGGCAGTTGGAAAATAGCGTAACCTATGGAGAACGTTTATATACAGTGACTTACAAAAGTATTTACCCCCTTGGCATTTTTCGTGTTTTGTTGCCTCACAACCAGGAATTGTTTGAGGATTTGCCTCATTTAATTTACAGAACATGCCCACAACTTTGAAGATGTTTCATAATATTGTGACACAAACAACAAATAGGACAAAAAAAAAGAAAAAGTCAATGTGCATAACTATTCACCCCCCTAAAGTCAATACTTTGTAGAGCCACCTTTTGAAGCAATCACAGCTCCAAGTCGCTTTGGATGAGTCTCTATGAGCTTGCCACATTTTTTCTATTGAATTGAGGTCTGGGCTTTGACCATTCCAACACATTTACATTGTCCTGCTGGAAGTTGAACCTCCGTCCTAGCCTCAAATCATGCACAGAGTGGTAAAGGTGTTGCTCAAGAATATCCCTGTATTTAGCACCATCCATCTTTCCCTCAACTCTGACCGGTTTCCCAGTCGTAGCTGCTGAAAAACATCTTTGGGTGATGTGATGTGTCGGGTTTGCGCCAGACAGCGTTTTCTTTGATGGCCGAAAAGTTCAATTTTATTCTCATCAGACCAGAGCACCTTTCTCCATACATATTGGGAGTCTCCCACATGCCTTTTTGCAAACTGTAAACATGCCACTCTGCCATAAAGCCCAACTCTATGGAACGTATGGCTTATTGTCATCCTATGTACAGATATTCCAATCTCTGTTGTGGAACTCTGCATCTCCTCCAGGGTTACCTTCGATCTCTGTGCTGCCTCTCTGATTAATGCACTCCTTGCCCGGTCCGTGAGTTATGGTGGGTGGCCGTCTCTTGGGAGGTTTGCTGTTGTGCCATGTTCTTTCCATTTGGTTATGAGTGATTTGATGGTGCCCCTGGGGATCATCAAACATTTGGATAGTTTTATGTATATATTCTTCTCATTTCACTTCTCCAACTTAGACTATTGTGTTCTGATCCATTACATACAATTCAGATGAAAAAAAACATTGAACTAAAGGCTGTAATGCAACAAAATAGGTAAAAAGCCAATGGGGGTGAATACGTTTGCAAGACACTGTATGTAGACCATATACAGGATGTTCCTAGCTTCTTTTTTCCATGACTGCCTTATACAGCAAGGATATGAACACTACTGTACAAGACTGTCTTCGCCAATTACTTATGCAGATCTGAAGGTGTTAGACAAGGATGTTCTCCATCCTCTCTAAAACAATTCTGGTAACTGATAAGAAATCAAGTGTCTAATTTGGGTCAAAGCACAAATATCACAGACTGAGTTTAAAGTGGTGTCATCTGTACATGACAACACTGTTTTAGCCCGCTATATCCTCAGGACCCAAGGTTAATCATTATGCAGATATAGTTCACTCCCATCCACCCACACACAATCATAGTCAAGGCCATATCCTATCATTGAGCATGAATAATTCTTAATCCTTGCTGAGGCCATATCATACAGTTTCTCTGAGCATGAATAATTCTGAATCCTTTTTTGGAAAAACTATCAAAATAAATGTCAATATCAACTAACCTTCATGGGTAAATCCACACATCCTCTGGATTACTGAGAGACACTATGGCCTGTTAAAATGTCTAATTGACTTGCTTATTTGTTTATTATTCGCCATATAAAAAAGATTGGTGCGAAGCCACCACACATACTATAGTCACAATAAAAACATTTTAAAATGTTGATTGGATTTCTTGATAAGGAACATAATATCCCCAAGATCTCTGGAGATTGTCCTAAAAACTAGGGATTTGACGGGTTCTCTGATAATACAAGTATTGTAATGGCTATAATGATTGTGCCTGATACTATTAGAATAAAATTATGTAATCTCATTATCCTGTGAAAAAATATAAATCATAATCTTGCCAGTAAACATGAGGTTGAAGCTGCTTGCTGCTCTCCTTTACCAAAATTCCACAGAAGTAGTTTCACACATGCTAGTGTTTCCAAAACCTTCACACTGGATTCAACTTCTCCCTTGTTCAAATATAATATTTTAATCAGAATCTGTAGCTAATTTGCCTAAACTTTTTTTACCATATAGGATAGGATTTTCTACATGATGTTTAGTGGTAAGTGTTCTTGTTCCTTTCCTAAATAAGTGTACATAGACCTGTTATGTGAGCTCTACCATGTCTGAACTCTCTATTTACTAATCACAGACATTTTCTAAACAACGCATTATTGGATCAAATTGCAAATGTAAAAATTACTGTATAAATGTTGTTCAAACAAATAATGTGATGTAATCTATAAGGCATAGACATTTGTAAATATATTTGTTTCCCTTTTAAACACTGATGCCTATGGTGGGACAAGCAAACTACGTAGCCCAGAGTTATGCATTACACTGTCTAACTATAGTTTTCTTTTTTGTTAGATTACTTAGAGGATTAGAACATGTCTCAGGGTAGGGATCCGCCTGCATCAATTACATTCTGTGGTACCATGGGAGAAAAGTGTTCAAGTTCTGGAATGTTGAACCAGAAAGTGTGCGTATCTCTATGCAAATGTCAACCCATGCGTATGCGCAGACTAGCGTTTGAATTGAAGAAATCATTTTTTTTGGGAAAAGATGAATGTTAGAGGAATGTCAACTGAAACATATGGGAAAGATTTTATTAATAGTAATATGAATATCCTACAGGAATGCACAAACTGTTTCCTACAACATCGTAGGCTCATAGGCTATGAATGTAGCAAGCATCAAAACCCTACAGCCTGATCCAAATAACTAATAAATGACAACGCCTCCAAGAAAGCAGCTAAACTGCCCTTTGCTGATGTGGCTCCATTATTGCTGGTACATTCTAGAACAGCTTCTGAGGAGGAACTAGTATTGTTTCAAGCAGGACCTCATAGAGGATAAGGACAACGCATGGGTGCCGCACTGCAGGATTGTGCGTTTTGAATAATTAGGTAATCGCTCCTTCTGTATATCGGAGTTTATAGATCTGTATCACGAGACCAGATATTTTGAGGCAGCTATATCCCAACACTTACTATCACAGACTTGGTTTTGGCCCGACAATAAGAGACTTTTAAGAGTGATTGATTTCATTGGCCCACTACCCAACATGGTTATGAATATGTTCTTGTAGTAGTCAGTCTTTTCTCTAGGTGGGTGGAGGCCTTCCCTTGTCGTGTGGCGACAGCCGCAAAACTACTGATAACTAAAGTGTTTTGTAGCTGGGGAGTTCTGTACTCCATTGATAGTGGTCAGGGGTCTCATTTACCAGAAAGGTAAAGCAGTTAGGGGTGAAACAAAAATTGCATATCCCTTTTCATCCACAGATTAGTGGAGCTGTTGAGTCTCAGAACAAATCCCCCAAAACCTCTCTCAATCGCTGTTACAGTATGGGGATGGGTAAGTTAATCACCAACCCACAACTTTGTTGGTGGTGTGCAGCACTCCAAACGAAATGATTGGGCTAACGCCTTTTTAAATCTGCCAGTCAACCTATGTGCATGCCATACGATGCACCACTGATTCCTCTAGATCCTTCTGGCCCACTGAATGACATGCTTAAATAATATCTCTCTACACTTGCATGTAAATTAGATGATATGCATTTCATCGCAATGACCTCAGGCTCTAAAAGATGCAGATAACTGTCTTTCCGTGTTCCTACAATCACCCCGGGTTGTCAAGTAATGGTAAAAAGGGAAGTTTCACCATCTTTGGACAATAATTACGACAGCCCATTCTTGGTTCTGCTTACAACACCATCCTCCTCATCCTCTCATTTATTTTGGGCCTGGCCAAACTTGCTCGCAGCATCATTTACAACTAAAACTTTTTCAGCTAAACCACATTATAATATTTATGTCACCAAAATGTCTTTAGACAGACAAATATTAGCTTAAACTGTGGTTAGTTAAATATATCTCCAGTTTTCTCTATCAAACCCTGGCTGCTGTTAACTATGTTGTTGATGATGATGTTATTTGAAAATGTTAGTATTTTTCTCTTCCTCTCTATCAACAGGAGCTTTATGAATGGGAATAACACTCCCTGATCCCTGCCCATAGTTTGAGTTTAAAGGACTCAGGGAGCTATGACTGCAAGCTGTTTTCTGTCTTCCCCGACCCCTACATCTCTTCTGTCTACACTATATATATATATCAGCCATTAGTGGAGAAATGCAACTAACTCCTTCCAAAGGAACTGCAAAATACATCTTACCTCATCACCCTCAAGCCTGATCGTATGGTTCAAGCCCATTCATTGGAAGTCTACTGCCGTTCCTGTTGGAATCTGTTTCTACAACCTCACTGCCTTCGTCCTTTGGAGCTCCTGCAATGAAGACTTCATCACACATCCACACCCTGCCACATTACCTCGCATTCCTGTACCCGGACAATGTTAAACGTTTCCTATCAAGATTGTGGATGCTATACATGTTCCTTCCACTCTCTTCATCTGCAAAGGATAATTCATTATGCTTATATGTAAAGCCTATTCATCCACCTGTTGATGTGTCCACAATCTCTCCTCTCTCTAGTTTTAGTGATGCGCCTATCCCTTCACCTCCAGTTAACAACCCAACGAGTAATATTTTCTTGTCACTTTTTAATTATAGAAATGTCTGTATCCTACATATGCCTAGTGTTGTTGCTGGCCTGCCTTGGTTAGCTCGCCCTCTTTCTTCCTGTGATACCTGTTCCCCTTTGAAAGCCTATTCCATTTCCCCTACGATTATACCATCATGACCTTATACGTGGCTTTACCACCCATTACCGCATGTTGTGTTCTTGGTGCCCGTGACAGTGCAGCCACACACCCTCCTCCTGTCAACATGACTGACATACATTTTCTTGGTGTCCACTAGGTTTTCTTGGTGTCCTCGCAGCTAGTTTAGGTCAGATAGACTTTTATTGGGGTGCCTATATTTTTGATCTTCTGTTATTTATTTTATTCATTTATGTCAGCCTAAAACACTGTAATATGACTATAAAGGCATGGAAGTATCAGAAAATAACAATCATACAAAACTTCATAAATATTAAAAAAAATTATTACCATACCCTATTGCAGAAATGTGTATTGTAAAACTTTTTTTAACCATTCTAAGAGATGAGGTTTCAAAATAGTGTCCCAAAAGTCTGTTTTTATGTGTTTTTTTAAGCCAAATGGGTTGTGATCACCAGAATGCATCATAATAGATGATTTCTGTTACAGAAATGGTTCTAGGACCCAAAATGTGCAAGTAGTGAAATCCAGCCAAAAACAGCCAGGACCTGGGAGGGTTTTTAACATTAAAGCTTTTGCTGTACTGTGTTATAGTTCTGTGTATGAAAATGTGTAGACTTGGAGTTACAATGCAGGTAATGTTCCAGAAGCATGTAAATGAGGATCATAATAATATGGTCTCTGTACTTACTCCTTTAAGAGTGTCTATTGATGGAATTGCCATCACACACACCATCTCTAAATGATCCACATATTTTCAGCTAAACCACATTATAATATTTATGTCACCAAAATGTATTTAGACAGACAAATGTTAGCTTAAACTGTGGTTAGTTAAATATATTTCCATTAGCTAATGATACTAGCTAGCTAACAATCTTTAGCATTTATCGCTAACCTTAGACTTTCTTTGATTCTGCTAGGTAGTATTTTTCTGAAATTATCATGGCCATGTTGAATTCCCCTAAATATTTGCCTATTTCTATAGTCATTGTACAAATTAAAACAGTGGATTAATTAGCTACTGAGCATAGATTAGCTACTGAGGCTGGAAAACGTAACACCATATCTAAAAGGCAAATTATTCATAGGTAAACTGTCTCTTATTATGTCATGGGTGTAGGAGGCCTTCGCCCAGGGCTTTGGAGACCCTTAGCCCTTTGCTAAGATTCAGTGCGAACACATCTAGTGTGGTTGGATGTATTACACAATCTCCAAAGCAAATGAGCCCGAGTAAAGTAAAAACATCTAATATAAATAAATCTCTAACCATTTCTCAGTGTGCTCAACTTTATAATAATCTTTAACCTATATAAATACTTATATAAAAAATGTAATTTATTTTCATTTATTATATCCACCACACATTTTTTCCTATGAAAATGTAGCCTACACACAGAACTTTATTTTGAAGGCAACCTAAGAAAACCTACGAAGTCTTCTTGCTGACTAATCTCTAGTGTATAGGCTTACTTTTGCTACCGACATTAAATAAATAATAGGCCTTCAAATAAAGAGTGGTATAGTTGTTTATAAATTGTAAAATGATTGCAGTTCTTTTCATGCCAGCTCTTTTACATGAACCGTTAACGATCAGTTGCTTTGATATCGTGGCGATAGTAACCACTTGCCACAATCAATGACGTGCGTTACTTACCCAGCAAACACGTTACGTAACCACGACCAACCGTGACATAGAGGATTAGTCATGTCATGACATTACTGTCTTACAACGTTGTCCAAAGGTAATTGAATGACTACATCTTCTTCACCTGTTGCAGAAACGTAATTAAATGGCATACTGACAACGCAAAAATGTACTTACTAGTTTGGTAACGATCTTAAGATCTTTGCTACAGCGTACTTTGCTTACAATGTCAATACTTGCCACCACATCGGAAAACATATTCCAAATTTTTGAGAGTTCAGCTGTAGAAACAATAATACTCCATTACACACAATTTCTCAATTCAAATGCAATTTAACCTAATCTCTCACAATACCAGATGGGAGGGTTAAACTAATTAATTTTGCAGGAACAGAACAGTTGTGTAGCCTACAGGGTATACCTTGCTAGCAACTGCAGGTAAAGCAAGCTTTCTGTAACAGTAACGTACCTGGATAACTAACTACTGCAGCATGTTAACACTACTGTACGAGTACTTAACAAATATCTGCTTATCTCGTTATGCTGAAATAATTTCTGCAGCACCGTGTCATAATTTAGGTACAAGGAATTGCAGATTATCTTATTTAATTTTTTTACAAAGCAGATAAATAACTCTAGAGCAAGCCAACTAGCGTTAGCAACTAGAGTACTGTAAGTCAACTACTGTAGCTAGCTTGATTGATTGGTTGGTTGTTTTTTCCCCAGCCAGGCTGAGCTCAGTGCAAGAAGTGTTTCATTTGCTGTGACAGAAATAAATACTCAGGTTGAGTTTGAGTCTTAAAGACGTGACTGAGCACACGGTAACCATCCTGTTTTCAAAGTATTTCCGTTGTGTACTTTATTGCTGTAATATGCATTAGCCTACCAAGTGGCACATTCAAATATAAATTTCCAGCGCAAGATCATTTTGACATGGAAAATCTACTAATCAGATTTGAGGAAGTACACAATTTTGTAGTCATATTTTAACAAATGCTTAATATGCATTCTCATTTATCATTGCAGCTTTCCCTGACTGTAAGAAGAACCAAAGAGCAAGCAACTGAAGTGATTTTAAACACAGATGATTATAAGAATAATGCTGTAACTACAGGCCTGTACAATATGGTTGTTAGTGTTTTATTTATGCAGCTTTAGGGTAAGCAAAATGTATTGATAGCTTATTGATTTAATTGGCTTGTGTGTTCTTTAATATCAAGTAGTATTTCACTTTCTCTAGTTACTGGGGTATCAATATGTGATGCATAAAAAATGCAGAGATTTGCTTCTGTCATTATAAAGACAATGACCCTTTAATATTTTGGTCAGTCTCAAAGAAGATATGTAGACTGAGACCAGTTCTACAATAATACTTTGTGTGAATTATACGCAGTTTAATGGAGACCTGAAGAGGCCTACAAGCCAGTGTCTCACAGCCACAGTGAAATTTGGTAAATGATCTAGGGATGCTTCTAAGGATGCTTCAGTAAGGTTGGAATCGAGCAGATATGTCTTTGTGAAGGACGCATGAATCAAGCCACGTACAAGGTTATCCTGAAAGAACACCTGCTTCCTTCTGCAGAGTCCTAAACAGAACAGATTCAACTTCCATTAATATCTGTGACCATGGCAACAGTTATGTTGATGCAATCTGTGAATAACAATTTATTATTCTGGCTAAATGTAAACATGTAAACATTTAGCCTAGCTTATGCAGTCCTTAAACTTCTCTCCACAAGTTGCATTGGGAAATTAGTGTGTGGAAAGGCTAAAATCGAGAATTCAATACGCAGATAAAGCCCCGCCTTCATGCCAACAGAGGCTCAAAACTTGGTTTTAAGAAAAGATTACTCGAACAAAGGCGGAAAGAAATTGTAATTGCAAAAAGAAGCGAACGTAAACAACCATTTTCGAACAAAATTATTTTAAGACGGGATGCAAAAATCCATACACGTATAACACATTTGATTACATTTTTTTCATACTATTAAATATTTCAGTTACATTTTTTTCTTCAGTCAATACTTTTGAGGTCCATATATTAAAATCTATTATAACATTTTACACTTTGAAATGTCATTTTTGAAAATCACCTTTAATGTTACATTGTCTGTAATTCATACACCAATCTGACCTTGTTAAAATAATGGTAAGAACAATCAAATCCACATAAGCATGGTTGGAAATTACCTGATAACTAAAACTGTAACGATGAACACCCTTTCATTAACTTCCAGTCATTTTCTTATTGTTTGTTATTATGCTTTAAATTAAAGATTAACGATGTCAAGTATAGCTTTTATACCCAGGAGAAACTTAATATAATGTGAAACCCAATTCCTTCATATTTCAAGTCACCAGCCAACACTGATACAGTCCATGACATAACAATTCAAGACATACATACAACAGAGAAATAATGTCACATTTTGTTCAATAGAATATTTATAAAATACATATTACACACATGCGTGAATGTGAGTGTGAAATTCACATATTATTTAAATTAATTCAAACTCATAACTCTTTAATTCCTGTCAATGCAAACTAAATCATACTCAGATTGATAGGATACTAGTGTGAACTATAACAGAAAAAGAGTGAATAAGTTTTGCAATAAAGTGTGTCTGAAAAAAAAACTGGAACTGTTTAAATCCAACTAGGCACGCAGACTTTCGGTATCACCAGGCATCATAGACATGACAAGCTGAGCCGTTAAGCTGACACCCACACGTACAGCCCTTCTTTATGTCATGTTCAGAGCAAAGGGAGGTCAGGGTCTCAGATAAACATGCTCATTCTGAAATTTTCTGACAGGACTGGACGTTAGCTGACAGAAAAAGCAGACACCCTAAAGAGTCACCTTCTTGCAATTACTTGAGAACAAAATATTTATTGAGAAGTTACTTGGATGCCATGGATTGAATCTAACTCTCAAACGTTATATCAATGTTAACTGCCAGAAGGTTATGTGACTAGTCAATTAAAACACCACAGTTGGATCGGTGTGTTTTGAAATTAGCCGTCTTGTGGAAATGACACACCTTGTCATGCTCTCCCCCTTTTTCTTCACTCACACTCTCATCTGCACACTCAGTCTCTGAGAAGGAAAGGCAAATGCATGGACATTTTAGCAAATTCATGCAAAAATCCAGTGATAATGGACATCTTTTGCACTGGATTTTTCACTAAATTTACCTTCCCTTCTGTGTGAGATCAAGGCACCTGCTTAACACATCCCAGAAGTACTGGGTCGATTTGATGTGGAAAAGTCACAAAAAGTATTTTGTACATATTTTTTCACTATTACCATACTACTAGAACAGAATTATACTAGTATGGTTTTAAGTTTTAGAAGGCAAAATATTAAAAATAATCTGTATTTTGACCACTTTTATTTATATAATATTATTCTGAGTTACTTTAAATGATGGCTGGTGTGTAATGACTTCTATTTAACATTCGTTTGAAATTGATTGGTTAATTCTGAACACAGCCCCATCCCCAGTTATAAGAGGGTGTGCACACTTATGCAACCAGGTTATTATAAGGTTCTATTTTTCCCCTTTAAAGATTTCTGTTATTTTTTATTATTTTTTATTGAATTGTTCGCATTATGGGTTAAATTAAAAGTCTAAAAATTCCTGACATGATTTATCTTTGTCTCATTTTTTACAACACAAAAACATGGCATTTTAACAGGGGTGTGTAGACCTTTTATATACCTAAAGTATTGGAACGGCAAGGCAAATTCCTTTGTTTTGATGGTCACTGAAAACATTTGGGTTTAAGATCAAAAGATGAGTATGAGACAAGAGTTCATAATTTCAGCCTTTATTTCCTCAGATTACATCTCTAAGAGTTCTCATATATAGTGAGACCAATATAACTGGCGCAATTCATAAAAGTTATTTGTCTTCAGGAAAGCATTCAATTTGTTGGGAAAATTTTTCTAAGAGCCTTTAGAGGAATGGAAGGTTCGCTATTGGCCAATAGTTGTTTAATGTGTCTGGATCCAGATTCGTTTTTTTAGAAGAGGCTTAATTTCCGCAATTTTTAGGGAGTTTGGTACACATCCAGAGGAAAGGGAGCAATTTATTATTTTCAACATTGGCTGACCTAGCACCGGAAATAGTTCCTTAAAAGTAATTTTGTTGGAATCATTATCAGAACTCATTACAAATTTTGTGAAGGTGTCGAGTAATACGGGCTCAAAAAGTTCCAGTGTCAGCACTGACACCTGGTCAGGGAGGTTCAGGACATTCTCAGGACAACTCAGATTTTGGGGACTGTAATTATTTGGGGAGGAGTCAGTTATTTGTTTTCTAATGGTGATCTTTTCATTAAAGAAGATCATGTATTCATTACAGCTAAAGTGAAGACCCACTTCACTGGTTGAGCGTTGCTTTTTAGTTGACACAATGGGTTTTATCCAACAGGTCTCAGGTCCAACTCACACCCACAATCATACCTTAGATTTAGTCTTGTCACGAGAAATAGATATTATACATCAGATAATTTACCCCGTAAATCCTGGAATATCGGATCACTGTCTTATTACATTTACCGTTAAAACAAGAAGTCGACTCCCTCCGCAAACAATACGTTTCAAAAGCCGCAAAAATTAGAATACTATCTGCCATGACTACAAGGTTTGACAAGAATTCAGCAAACTCATTGAGGAACATTGTGTATGGCCCGGGCGGCCTGTAAATAGTGGCTGTGTAAAACAATTTATCAACTTTCATGAGCAAGACTTCAAAAGAATGAAAACCAGTGATGTGTTTAAGAGTACATTTATATTTACTGTCGTAGATTTTAGCAACACCCCCTCCTTTTTGGGATGCACGGGGGATATGATCACTAATATAGCCAGGAGGAGAGGCCTCATTATGGGCAGTAAATTCATCAGGCTTCAGCCATGATTCACATAATCCAATAACAAAAAGTTTATGATCAGAGATCATTTCATTTACTGCAATTGCCTTTGGTGCAAGGGACCTAATATTTAGGAGTCCCATTTTGAAATGCGAGGTAATATAGTCATTTTTATTTGTGACCGAGGTGGAGGAAGGTTTTATCTTAATAAAATTCCTATAGTTAGCGCTTCCTTGTTTAACGTTTCTCAGCCTGGAACGAATCACAGTCGCAATAGGCAACCCTGTACTAACTACTCTGGCTATGCTATCGGCAGACTCCACTATGCTAGCAGGCTGGCTAACAGCCTGCAGCCTGTCCTGCACCCTATCAGAGGCTAGAGGATTGAGACTCCTGTCAATGCTCCTAGATAAAAGAAGAGCACCACTCCAGCTAGGGTGAAGTCCGTCGCTTTTCAGCAGATAAGGCCTGACCCTGTTTCTGGGCGAGTCCCAAAAAGAGAGCCAATTGTCTACAAACTCTACCTCCTGCGATGGGCAGAACTCTGTTTTCAGCCAGCAATTGAGTTGGACAAGACTGCTGTAGAGCTCGTCACTACCCCTGGCTGGGAGGGGTCCAGAGACAATTACTTGATGCCGACACATCTTTCTAGCTAGTTTTCACGCTGATTCTATTTTCTGCTTCGTAACCTCTGACTGTTTCATCCTAACGTCGTTGGTGCCAACGTGAATAACAATATCTCTATACTCTCTATACTTGCCAGTTTTAGACTTCGCTAGCACCAACCCCAGATTTGCGGCTACCTCGGTGGCTCTGCCCCCACCAGTAAACAGTGTACGATCGCTGGCTGATTCTTTAGTCCAATACTGCGGGTAATGGAGTCACTGATGACTAAAGTTTTCAGTTTTTCCGGGCCACCGGTAGAAAATGCCTGTCGATCATTCCTCTCTGAAGACGGCTTGGGTCTTGACTCCGACTCCAGTGGGGAAAACCATTCAAAAATCTCAGTCGGCTCTAGCAGCGACCCAGGTTTAACTGGTCGATGGCATTTCTTCCCAGTGACCAAGAAAAAGTACTTGCCCGGCTGCGGGAGCTGTGCCGGGGGGCTAACAACATGGATCGTTTCTTCCTGGTGACACAGACGCAGTTTTGCCCATTTCTACACTAACATAATCCTTGCCTGACATTTGCGTCTGAAGCCTCTAACTGCTATCTTTAACCGAAGACTACAGTTCTGCTTCGTGAAGTAGCTACAACAAGTGCAGTGAAAAGGCATAATAATGGTACTTAGCTTCGGGTAGGTAACTGCAAGCAGCGTACAGCACGTCAACAGTCCCTGAGGTGCTCTTATTCTCCATGGACTTTAATGTCCCCGAATTTTTTGGATTAGTGCTACAGGATGGTAATTTATTTCTGTTTCCCTGCCTGCCTGTGTGTACCGGTCCCTGAAAAGTTGTAAATCTCAGGGATTGTTACAAGCTAGTGCGCTACGCCACAGGATGTTTTTGTGCTGGTTGAGGGCAGTCAGGTTTGGAGTTAGCCAAGGGCTATATCTGTTCTTAGTCCTAAATATGTTGCAAGGGGCGTGTTTACTTAGGGCGGTAAGGATCACGTTTTTGAAGAACAGCCAGGTGTCTTCTATAGACAGGATAAGGTCAATGTACTCTCAGCTAACCAGGGCCAGGGATTTTAGAAAGGCTTGTTCGCAGAACTGTTTTAGGCAGCGTCTAATACTGATGAGGAATGGTCGTTTGATTGTGGATCCATTACTGATGCAAGAAATCAGGCAGTGATCGCTAAGATCCTGATTGTAAACAGTGGAGGTGTATTTAATACAGTACCTTGGTTAAATCATCAGTGTACTTTAGAAATAGAAAATCTTGAATGATGTTTGTGTTTTTTAATTACAGTTCCTGAAATGCATTTACTGTTATGTCCCCTTCATTATGCTTTTTCAAACCCATGCCTCAGCAGAACAGGTGCCCTGGAGGGAGTGGCCTAGGCTGCAGGACCATCTTTGGCCACACAGCAACAACCTGGGGAGGTGGGCCAAGGAAGATCCAGTGGACTAACACTCCTTACACTTCTTAAACTAGTCTTAGTAAAAGAGCAGTGAACGAAGTCAAGTACTCTGGGGAAGTACTTTTACCACCTTTGGTTAATAGGCTACAGTAACCTGTGTTCTATACACAAGCATCTCTCATGTTATTGAATATCTCTTGACTTTTATATTGTGGTCAGAGACATCTTTGGTATTGGTTGTATGTTTGGGTTATTTTTTGTGTGTTATCAATCCAACAGGTTAATTTACTCCTCCATTAAGAGTACAAGCTGTTGGCCATCACTGACATAAAGTATACTATAAATGATAGCACGTTGTCTTTGTATGATCATTTTGATGTTGGCAAAAACATAACATTTTAACTTTGGTATATATAGAAATGTTGAATGCTGACACTAAATTACAATCTATATTTTTCCCCCTCATATTTTGAGAGAACATCTACCCTCTTACCATAAAGACTCTTTCTTTTGATATGTACCACAGACAGAATTAAGTCTCAGGATAAAGATGCCTAAAGGTTGTTCTTACAGATCAACACCTGGGGACTGCTTCTACTGTGTTCAGTATTCAGGAGCAATGCACTGAGAGATGGCCCCTATTTCAGGAATACTTTATTCTGGAACTGTTAACATGACAACATTAAGATTTCTAGTAACATCTCTAAACAGTATACCAACAAGACACTGCCTTGACTAGTCAGATAATAGACTGTGATGGAAATTTCATAGATAGACACTCAAAGAAGTAAGACAGAGACACAATTCTCTTGGCACAATTAGCAGTTTATTTGCAAATAGAGAGACGCGTCAAATTCTCTTGGCACAATTAGCAGTTTATTTGCAAATAGAGAGACGCGTCAAATGCTTACAGAATAATCATTCGAGGAGCCTCTAAAGTAAATTACATGAACAGCTCGTATTTATTATAGTTAAAGGGGTGTGGTATAATGCTGCACCTCTGTGCTAATTCAATGGAATACACTCCCCTTGTTCTATTACCACCTAGGCCTGACACAAAGGGCAGGCTGTCCTTCTCCACATGGGTAACTTCTTCAAGTCTGTTAGGGCTTACAGCATCCTGCCAGACAATAGATGCCCTACGGAGTTATACAGATACGCATATAAAGAGAATCCCTATAACCTGCCGATACCAGTCAAAGTTGCTCCTAGGCAAATACCAGATCCCCCTCGCCTACATTTCCTAAGGAACAAAGGACAGATACCCCTATTCAGAATATCTCATGATCCCCTGTATAATATAGACATGTGTGTCACAACCACAGACCAGAGTTACATACTAGGCAATAGATAAGCAAACACGTCTCCAAAATACATTAGTTAAGAAATTGCCACAACAAGACCCGAATGCTTGTTAGTTGATTCTAACAATTTAAGTTCCAATTTCCATAGTTGTGAAGACAGTGTGGATTTTGTGTTGCCAATGCATCCTCCTACAAATCAGAAGTAGTTGTGTTAATGAGATTTAAGTGAGCAGTTTCTTGTTTGGAAAGAATTGGGGAATGGAACTGTTTGTCTGGTTCAATATTCCTGAGCAGAAACCTCTGCAAAGTGATCATCCTCCGGACATGTAGAGGGATGTATATGGAAGTGTTTGTCCAGGATTCTGTCCTTCAACCCCAGAGATGTTAGGAAGCCAAACAGATCCATAATCGGATGCAACACCGTCTCTGTAAACACAGGCAACATATATTTATGTAATTGATTAATTAGGTGGCATTTCTATACCAAATGTATATTTGTTGATGTTAAAAAGTGTTTGTAATACATTTGACAATGAAACGCATGCATGTGATTTGGGAATGCTTTAGAACAATGCATTATAGATGATGTACAGCAGGGGTGTCAAACTCAAATACCCAGTGGGCCAAAATGTAAAACCTGAACAAAGTCACGGGCCAACATTGAACAAATTAACCTTTTAATATGGACCCAAACAAGTTTTGCTTTAACATTGAATATGGAACAAGCATCGCTTATTACCACACAATATATAATTTAATAGTGGAGACATGCAAAATCGAATTTCAAATGAAAAAAACACATCAATGGCATTCATTTATTAAATAAATAAAATTTAAATAAAATAAAATAAACTTTTTCCACTGGCTAATAATTTTACAAATAAAATGATAATAAATCAATCAACCATTCAAGCCCATGCCTTGTAGCAAGAAAACGTGCATAAAGAAAACGTTAATTATTGCACACTGGTCTAATCTGATGTGCCCAAGCCAGATACCTGGCATCTCTTCTTGGATGCTAGTTCATCAATGTCTGGGCTCAAGCACTGAGCTGAAGAAATCCTCAGTATCGAGCGAAGATGTTCATCACTCAGACGTCTCCTGTGAGTTGTTTTGGTCATCTTCATCGAGGAGAAAAGTTGCTCGCATAGATAAGTGCTGCCGAACATGGAGAGCATCTGAGCAGCTTGGGTGCGGAGCTGAGGCATTGTGTCAGGGATGAACCGTGGAAACTGTGCGGCGCCCACAGCATCATACTTTGACTTCAGCGTGTCGTTGCACTGGAGTTCAATCAGCTCCATTTGGATGTTGGTTGGTGCATTTTCCACATCAACTGCGAAGGGATTACTAAGCAGTTCAAACTTGCATTTCTGGGCATCGAAGTCGGCAAA
>JACXGJ010006314.1:0-34939 GCA_016801105.1 Esox niger
GGTCTGTGGTCAGGGAGAGCCGCGGGGGTCTGTGGTCAGGGAGAGCCGCGGGGGTCTGTGGTCAGGGAGAGCCGCGGGGGTCTGTGGTCAGGGAGAGCCGCGGGGGTCTGTGGTCAGGGAGAGCCGCGGGGGTCTGTGGTCAGGGAGAGCCGCGGGGGTCTGTGGTCAGGGAGAGCCGCGGGGGTCTGTGGTCAGGGAGTGGTCTCTTACCGTTTTTCTTTCTAATGCCCAATTCAGCAAAGATGCCCGGTGTTCATATGTTGACAGACATTAAATAATCTGAAACCATGAATCCCATGTTGGTCTTTCAGATATGAAACCATAATGAAACTTTGTTTTATCCTTGAGCACGTCAAACCTAACTTAACACCCTACTCCAGTTCAGTGGGGTTGGGTCCGATGCGTCGTTCACATAGCTGCACCTAAAATGTAAATAAATAATATTTCACCCACAATGTAGCTATCTTTTTCTGATGTTTCATCAGACTTATATGTTTATTTGGTATAAACCCACTCTACGCTGCCTTGAATACGATAAATGGGGATTAAGGACGTAAACATAATGCCTACTAGAAAGAGGGTTACTGCTTATGTGAATATAGACCCCTCTTAACCATCGTCTCTGCACCTGCTTTCATATAGAAGCATCAGTCATTCATAGTCCATTTTACTTCGGCGTCAATATATCATACTGAATCATTTTATTGTATTAAATGAAATTCCTTTTGAGCCACGGCATTTCGAGGGAAACTATAGGAGCCAGTCTTAAGTTCTCATTGTAGGACTAGACAATACAGTGTCCCTCAGGGGCCCAAGTGTCCCCTATTACCTTGGAAGGTGACCGCGGACAACATAGACAGAATAACCAAATGTTCTTACTGCCACACGTCTGTTTTTCATGGTAGAGAATAGGCCTTCATTGTGCTATGTCTGGGTGTTATCGTGTACCCCATGGGAACCCCATCTGTTCCTCCCCTCTCTAGGTGGTCCTGCCCCTGCTCCTGTCCCCTCTGTGCCTGTTTCCCAGCCTCCCTTCCTCCTGGATGGCCTCTCCTCACAGCCCCTGTTTAATGATATTGCCGCAGGTGAGATTTTACCCTCATCTGTGAAGCTTTCAGGTTTTCATCCAAAGGCAACTACTCACATTTAGTCATTTGGAAGGCTGTCACTATATCAGACCACCCTGTTTATACCTTTTAAAGGAACCTACCAAGGTTCCTGCAGTGTTTTCATAATGTTTGGTGCTATTTTGCATAACATCTGTTTGGTGCTACTTTTCGCGTGAAATAGTAATGACCTTCATTCTGGTCTTTAGCCATTCCCCCCATGACAGCATACAATAAGAACGGCCTGAAAATAGAGTTCACCTTCGAAAGAGCCAACCCAAATCCCAACATAGCAGTCATCACCATCCACGCCACCAACACCACTGATGCTGATATGACAGAGTTCGTTTTCCAGGCTGCAGTACCAAAGGTGAGCTGCGATTTGCCAGTAACATGTGACTATGCCGTATTAATAAATAAAGAAGATAAAGAAAACGTGTTCTTCTCGTGATCAACGTCCATAGCAACGTACAGTGCAAGTTGTTGATAGGCAGGTGTGCATCCATTGAAGACTAGGTATGTTGGTTATGCGTTGTCCCTCTCTTTCAGACATTCCAGCTGCAGCTCTTGTCTCCTAGCAGTAATATAGTCCCAGCACTCAACCAGGGAAGCATCACACAGATCATCAGAGTTCTCAACCCACAGAAGGTATGTTCCTCTTCTTCCACTTCCTCTTTATCGATGCATTCTTAGGTTCAGGAGTTATTGGTGCTCTCAGAGATACTGTGTTAAGTTTAAGGAACTGCTTTAATGTTAACCGGCCTTGACAAGAACAGGTAATATTTACGTCTTTCACTCATGATTTACAGCAACAGCTGCGCATGAGGGTCAAGCTGACGTACAGCCACAAAGGCTTGCCTGTCCAGGATCTGGCCGAGGTCAACAACTTTCCCCCTCAGTCCTGGCAGTGATGGCGGTGCCCTACTGCTCTTAACGACCCTGCGAAGGGAACTGTGGGAATGATTGTCCCCTCCCTTACCCTGACTGATCCTCCTGTGACATCACTGCAGACCGCCGCCCCTGGGTTGCATTGGAAGCAGCAGAATCTCTTACACACACAAAAAAAAGATGGTATGAAGACCTTGATGACAACAATGACAATGTAGACGTCACCAGAAATATCTGGGAACATCCATTTTGTAACCCTCCTTTGGTTGATTGGTTTCACCCCAGTCTGTTGTATAGTTGGCACAATTCCACGCCCCTTCGCACCACGATGCACGTATGCCCGCATTGCACCCGCTGCTGTGTGCCCCACCTCTCTAAGCCACATAGAAATGAGCTGTTGGCAAGGAGCACTTGTCTAATCCATCGATTTTCGTTTCCTGTTTTTAATCTTAACATGTAGGTTTTTTAAGCAATGTTGACGCCAGAATGAAATGCCTCTTAGTTGTATGAAATTTGCACTCAATTCACCACTTTTCAAAACACCCTTTTCAAATTGGGTTTAAAAACTTTTGAGTATTGTGGCTCTCCGTAATGAATCTAGTTTGGTGTCCAGTGTGAATATAACACATTAGAACTGGAGATGCTTCAAATAAAGTCCAAACGGGTGGACTCAGGTTACAGTTAGAAGGTTTGCAATTTCCTTCAGCTATATGGGTCCCGATGTTCTACTTCCGTTCATTTTGGCAGCAAAAAACTTTCCTGAGACCCACTTGTGACTTTTCAGGTTAACTTGATTTGATCCTCTAACTCATGAGTGATTTAAAGGCAAGATATTTTGGAGTCATTTTAAATTACATCCACTTTCTCTACTGGAATCAATTTGGGAGTTGTTTGAATCACTATCATTTGGTTGAGCCAAACAAACCTCTCAGCAAAGTTGAGGTTCTGTAAATCAAGTGTTTTTCATAGTAGGAATTGCATATGTTTTTTGAGTTGGTAAACACTCTGTATGGTTCAATGTTGGTTAGTTTGGTCAGATTGGTAGCCATAATACCATCCTACTTTGTAAACTTATTTTTGAGATTAAATCTAGATGCTTGTTTCTGCTGTGTTTGACAGTGTTTTTTTTGGCAGCCCTTTCACCCATTTGGTCTCTAGATGGGTTCTGACTGGATGGGTACAGCGACACTCGGTTGATTAATTCAGGATGCAATGTTAGGTTAATGGTTAATTGCTTAGATCAAGCTGTTACTGACACAAAATGAAACATTGGATATAAGTGCCGGTCTGAAACACCTCAGTTTTAGGCAAATCCTAAAGAAGAGATTTATGAATGAATTATTTAATATTCTATTAATCTGAAGAAACATGGATTATCAATACCCCACAGCTTTGGTTGGTCAACACATCTACCATAAGATTTAAACTGCTTGGATATAGTCAACGCAGACAACATGCATGTAAATGAAGTCTATTTTGAATGTAGTTATATGCACTGAATGCTCTTTCATTTCAGTCTTTCTGTGAGTCTCCTTGGGGCTGATGGCCATTTGGTTGGCACAGTTGTTTGTCTGAATTTTGTCCTTTTTTTGCTGTGATTTGACTTAAACATTTATGCCTGATATCATTGTGATGTGCCTTTAAACATATCCAGATGATTCCCTGAACTGGGTATGATCTGGCAACTTGGTGATGTTCGTGTCAGGTTGGATTGGGTGCTTATTGGGATTGTTGCCTGACTGAACAGTTAGACCGGTAAGAAGGGAAGAGTTCAAGAGCGTTTCCTTTTATTTGAATGACATTTCACTCTTGAGTTTTGAGCATTTTGTAGTGGATTATCAGTGGAGCTTGTTGACTGTTGGTGTAATTCCTTGGCTGTCTTAGTTCTCCAAATCAAAATGCAGACCAAGCTGTTGGAAACATTAACCCAATTACCTCACCATGTTTTATCTTCCGGTTCCTATCAACAGTACACTACCTGGACTGCTGTGTTTAGTCTTAGAAATGATCTGCAATCAAGGGGCACTTATAGACCTCTCATTAGTAACAAGCTAAGCTACCCCATGATGCAATGTCCAGATGTTCAATCAGGCTGTATGCTTACTGATATTCACTATGCTACATTATATTTCTAACCTTTGTGACCAAATCAGAGATGCTATTTAGCTTTGGAAATATTTTTCAGCGACGATATGTGTATATGGAGAAAATTATTCAGTTCTAGATCTTTTTTCTGTGGATTAATGCTATGTTGGCTTTTTCTGTACATATTGAAGGCTTTTAAGATTAGTAAGTTGTCCTATCCTTCATCTCTTTTTTGTCATTTTTTTATATACCCAACCATTTTCTAAGACTTAAAATGACTTAGTGTATATTGTTTCAGTAGGTCTTAGTCAGGATCTTAATCATATTCTTCCTTGTTTCATCAATCATTGCAAAATGGATTATCTGCTGCCTGTACATTGTATATACTTGTAAAATGAAACAAAAGAGGATCAAATGAAATAAAAACCCATTTGAAGACTTATACAGATTAGCTAGGGACTATAATTGTACACATTTATGTAAAATCCTGAAAAGATGCAATTGAGCTGCATATTTACTATTCTGTTCATGTTCGAGGTTGGTTGTGTCTTTCTGCTGACTGTGTGGGTGAGTGGGCTGCCGTTGGTTCCTTCTAGAGATGGTGTTTTCTGAGTGCTGTACTGTACTACTGAGGGGTCTGATATCTGGGCACACAGTTACTTATGTGGCACCTTGTCTGTATCCATGGTCTTCTGAAAAGCTTCATCTGTGTTCATGTGCTCTTTCAACTGGAGCCGGCCTGTTGCCAAGACGCTGAAATGCCTCCACCTGGCCTGTAATGTGCTTTTAATATTTTGCCCTCCCCAGCAAAAGTAATTGGCTATAATTAACACTGTCAGACATGCAAGCTAACGTGTGAATGGGTGGATGACCTGAAGTGTGCAGGGTCCCCTTGTAAGAGTGACTTCTCATAGCTCCCCTTTAAATTCTCTTTTCCGTAAGGAATTTGCAGGGGGAGTCTCTCTGGACCTGTAGATTTATGCTTCCCCTTGTAAAGTGTGTTGGACTTCAGACATGCGTAGGGACAGTTCTCTGAAATGTTGAGGGAGGTAGTATGGTTTTGTCAGGCCAGCCTCTAACTGTAGTTTGGGGAGTGGATGTTGTGAGTGTTATATCAGGCTGTGAACAGTTGGATCTGTGTGGGATATTGTCAAGGGAATTGAGGTTGAGTGAACTGGAACTGTGTGCTCTTGGATTACCATTGTGTTTGTTCATTGCCATAGCTCCCACTGAGCCACCCACCAGCCCTCCCTAAGTGATATGGTTAAGGGGGTCTTTAGTCATGATGTCTGCATTTAGGAAATGTTTTTGTTGTTTTTACCTGCTCATGGTGAATAGGTCTGGTTCTGTAACTGTAAATCATCCCTTATGGCACTTTCCATTAAGGAGTTTCCTAAAAAGCTTCAAGGTTTTTCTGTTTACATTGACGCAAGATGTCACCTGTCTGTAAATGGCTGATGGCATCGTCAGACTCGCTCACTTGGGGCCTAAATCAAGCCTCTTGGACTACTGCATAATCTAAAGCAACTGTTCAGATTATCCAGGGGCTGTTGATTCTGCTCTCCACAAATCCTCTCTGCTGCCCTGCTATGGAAACCGTTTCCCCAGTATAACAGAACAGTGAACAGAATACCCTGGTGTTACAGTCTAAAAGAAGCATCAGATGAATGTCCTGTTTACTGGATTCCCATTCAAACAATTTCAAAACCACAACTTAAGTATGAGGCTAATCTCTCTCGATGACTCTATTGCCTTTTGGTGTGTACATTTATTTCAGAGGACCTATGATATATTTAATACAGTGCTGCTTTACCTGCCCTTGAGAGATACAAACATACATCCCAGAGCTGGAGGCTGCATGTTAGCTGTGATGTGAGCTGCTTTTCCACAAGGGGGAGCTGGTCAAGATGGAATACTGTAGAGAAGTAAAAATGTCTCATTTGTACCTTATTTTTTTTGAATGATGTGTTTTAATTTTTTTCTATGGTGTCAGTTTATCCATCAATCATATTTAATCGGTTCCTGCTTTTAAGGTTACAGTGCTCCATATAATTTTAAATGTCACATTCATCTTAAGTGGAATCCTATCGTTTTGGATACTGCCTATAAGCAACAGAGAAAAGGAGAGAACCCTTCACAGGCCTGAGCAGCCTTAGCAGCTGTTGGTGTGCGCGTGCTTGCGTGTTTTGACTGGCATGTCATGCTAAACTCAACTGGCATTGCATTACATTGGCTGCAATGATTTCAAGTCTCAGCTTCTGAGCTGCATGTGAGAACCAATGTAAATATTGTCATTTCTACTCTTTATGTAATCCTGTTTTTGAAATGCAAGGAAAGTTGGTTATTCAACAAGTCCACCGCACCATGTTGTTGGGTTGTACTTTTGGAAATCTTCAGTTAAAGCACAAAACGAAAAAATAGCATTGAGGGGGAAGGGGTTTTAAGTGCACAACACTTGTTCAGTGTTTTTGGTTTTTACTCCTGTATTTGGTCAGGCAAATTTTCTGTATAAACGTTGAGAAGGAGCATATTTCTTTAGCCACAATTATCATTTTCCCTGTAAAATCAAAAATAAGGCGTCCATTGTAGCTTTGAATGAGAATCTGTATATGTAACCCTCAGAGGCATCCTGACTACAACATATCTGATTTGAGATGGGGGGGGGGGGACAGCGACATTTTATGATCTTCACTTTTTTCCAGACCATTTTGACATGTTGAACTGAATCATGATACCATGTCTTCAAGGTGGGTGTGAATGTCGGACTGAATATGAATAACAATGTTAATGATTCTGATGATTAAATATGAGTGGCTGTAAACTACTACATGGGATATTTTAGACTTCTGCTGTGTATTATTGTCTTTGGGTTGGAGAATATGATGATCAAGAGAATAATAAAAAGTCAAACAAAATTGTGTTCTGACAAGATTATTAAGCAAATCTGTCTGCCTTTATGCAGGCAACACAATTCAGACATTTTTGCTTTTAACCAAAGATAATTGATGTGAACTTGGAATTGGGCAGACTGAATGTAGCCTTACAGGTACAGCCACACTTCAGGCATATAACTGATCAATTCAATCCACTAGACAGAGAGCATTCTGTTTATATTACAGGTGACAGCTTGAGCATATCACTGCACCATTTATCAGAAACTATGTTGGCCGTGTGAAGATCAATGTATTTTAGTTTAATGAGTTCAGCATAAACAACTTTCTCTGTACCTTGCTGTTTGGAACAACTTAAATGGAAAGTTTAACAAGCACACGCACACAGGCATGTTAGGGTGCAGGACAAAACACACAGACACGTTAGCGTGCAGGACAAAACGCACAACACACGGACAGTTTAGGACATGGCAAAACACACGGGCAGGTTAGGGCACAGGACAAAACACACGGGCAAAACACACGGGCAGGTTAGGGCACAGGACAAAACACGGGCAGGTTAGGACACGGGCAAAACACACGGGCAGGATAGGGCACAGGACGAAACACACGGGCAGGTTAGGGCACAGGACGAAACACACGGGCAGGTTAGGGCACAGGACGAAACACACGGGCAGTTTAGGACAAAGGACATAACACACGAGCAGGTTAGGACACAGGACAAAACTGTGCAGCAGTGTGTTCTCAGAAGCGTGACTTTTGTCCTGCGGTCTGTGTCGAGGAATATGCTGTGGCGCACAGACCTGTACTTAGTAGTAACCAGACGGTGTGTCCCACAGAGCGAAACAAGAAACTGTTTGACCCCAGCTAGGCCAACCAGGTAAGGTGGAAGGGGTGTTGAAAGATCCATAGTCTGCCCCTCCAACCCCACCCCGGAACAAAGTCTCTTTTCAGAGCTTCATTTAAATCTCATGTTTTCCCCACATCTCAGCGGTGGATGGAGATGCATAATTGGCCTCCATAAATCTGCAGGCAGGGAAGTGTGTAGACATCCCCTGCAGGTAGGCCAGGGGGCGGGTGCAAAGTGCAGACCTCACATGGCTACAGAGACCCCTGGGGGTGGTACACACCAGTCTGAGGGGGCCTGACACTAAGTGTCCCCCACTGTAAAATGCCTTGCGGTGAGGCACCCAGGGGAGGGATCTCGGGTCCCCAAAGGAGCAGGTTTCTTGCTGTTCGGTTCAGAGAAGCAGGACGAGGCAAGCAGATGGATGACTCACCCCGGTTCCTGAACAACACAGGGCACTGCACAGTGTGAACTTTCATCTTTCGCAGTTTTAAACATTTGTGTTAAACAAAATGTCTGTATGCTCATTTAAAGAAAGAGGGCAAGTGTCTAGAGTTGATTGAACATGTATTAATGCCTTCCAGCTATTCTTCCAATCCATCATAAAATTCCAGAGCTCATTTCTTCCTCCCATTTTGCTTTAAAATATGCTGTGAAAGGCTAGTTCATTCAACCGCGTCATATAGCTCAGAAAGAAGTATGTTATTTGTTAGTTTTAGCATTCAGAGAAAATTTGTTACCAATGTGTAAAGCAAAAAGTAGCACTAACAATGCGCAATCTCGTCTCATCCCTGTCTCATTTTTCTGTGAAGGAATTGAGGAGATTGAGCAAAATACAACTAAAAACACAACACCCCAAATAAGAATCTGCAAATTCACCCAAAAAGTGTGTAAGGGTTAGATACTAATCGTCTGAATACTTCAATACAATTTATAGAGTTGATAGAGATTCACATACTTTCCCATAAAAGATATTACATGTTTGATAAATTTTGATCTATAATAAAAAATATTTGTGTTGTTTAGTGAAGCTGATTTGATCTAATTAGATGAGAAAATTATCACATTTTAAGTGAAATGTATCCAAAAAAACAGATAATGCAAAAGGGATCACAAACACCACTAATGTATTGGATATATTTTATGTGGTTGTCTACACAATGGAACTTTGACCTCAGAATGAAACTCCTGCTAAATTTAAGGTTAATTATCATTCAATCAAAATATAGAACAACCCTATGCAAGTTATTCTATATGCAAGCAGACCACTTTTCCCTAATCGAAGGCAAAATATTTGATCTAGTTGTACAAAGGGTCTATTAGTGAAGTGTTTCGGGCGGTGTATCCTTTCAGTTTTACAAAACCTACCTGACAAGTAGGATATATATAGACTATTTTGAGGTTGGAGCAGCATTTTACACAGAACTCCTTTCAAAGTGTAACTGCCCCACTATCACAGGTTGCACAAATGCAAATAAAAAATGTCCACATGAGCTGCGTCATAGATCAATAATTCTTCAAAAGCTTTTTGGGAATATTATAAAGTCTAACTGTGTGAAAGTGCCATGTGTAAATGAAGCTGCATGGTAGCAGAGAATACATTTTTAGTGAACTAACCATTTAACAACAATAGTGGAAGAAGCCGAGGCATAGCAGTCAGTTAGCAGGGCTCCATAAGTTAAATTGAGGTAAATTAGCAGATGCACTTATGCATTGAGAATTACAGTAAAGAGTCCATACATTTACATACTTCCCCCATGTGAATCCAACATACATCCTTATCTAACTGAACTACCTTTGGACTTGGACGGTAAAGTGGTGACATAATTCTCTCGCTTGTTGATATTCTTGTCAGCTTGTCAGCTGTACTGATTGCCAGAATGCCCACTGGTTCTATTTTAGTTATTCTGATACCTGGCTGTATGTCCTCTATTTCTGATCCATCCCTATACTGCCCTTGCCTGATTATTTGCTTGGTTTCCCAAAATAATGGATTGATGATGGATTGGATTGGACCAGAGTTAGAGCACATGCATAAATAAACATTTTGAAAATCTTTAGACACAAGGTGGTGATAGGGGAATTGAATGAGAGTCAGTCATATAGTATAGTTGTACTCTAACTCGGACACATTCAGTGCAAATTTTTTTGGGGGGAAAGCAGGCAGAGGCATACATTTTGTTATTTTAACCCAAGGGTGTAGATGGAGGTCAACAATTTAAATATTAGATTAAAGCTACAGTATTAGATTGTTCACGGGAAGCATGTAGTAGTATAATTTCACAATAAAAAAATGCAAAGCTATATGAAATGTCACACATACTACAGGATAATTTCTAGTTAAAGTGTTTTAGCTGATCTACCCTTTAAAATGAAAATAAATGTATATTATGCCTCTTTGACAGGGTTGTTTGCCATAAACATATTTAAACCAATAAAATAGCATATGTTTACAGATTCCCTATAAGGATTAAGCTAAGACATTAAGGTACTTTATGGGTACATTGTTCACAGTCTATGTGTACAATGGACTCCAGCATCCAAAGGGTAACATTGGGGAAAACATTTGGACTCTCATTTTGCTCAGCTAGTCGGAGAATATGTCCCCTCACCAGGGGTAAGTTGCCTCCCCATTCTTGCCAATGAAAGACTGTGCCATAGAGTTTCACTGTAGTGTCTCTATTTTTGACCTGTATATTAATTCCCATTTTTATTGTTCCTTAAACTCTATTATGTACAATTAAATTATTTTAATGATTTTACAATACTACTGTTACATTTTTAACATCCTGATGGGGCCAACAATTTCTGAGGGGCCTCCTCGTACACAGACAAAAACTTTTAACTTTAGTCTTGCACTAGTCTGGTTGTTTGGGAAATTTGGACTGATAATCTTAGGTTGTGCTCCATAAAACTGTATAACGAGTTTATGCCTGTCAATTATTTTCCTTTATTGAATGTGTTGATGTTAAACAATACATGATTGGAGACAGCATTATAGAAGGCCTACACTTAAAATAATTAATTTTATTTCAAATATATAAGATATTACAATTTATATTTTAATTGTACAAAATGCTATTCATAATCATGTGCTCTGAGTAAACTAAAGTATGACAAATGTAGTTAAATGTAAGTAAAATTAAGTATTCTTATTACTATGTCAATACTATGTTAAATATTATATTAATACTATTTAGTGTACTAAAGTGCAACAAAAGCAATTCCAAAATAATAGACTTCAGTAAACTTCTATTTTGTTTTGGTGTACTGGGCTAGTAGTGTCTAAATTAGAGTTTGGTTACAAAGGATCAACATGCTAAATTTACATATAACTACTTTACTGAAAAACTATCAACTCTTTAAAGAAGTGCATTGATTATATTAAGGTTTCCTACATCTAGATCTACATCTAGAAAAACATTTGTAGCAAACTTCATTTGATGAAATACACAACGTTTTCCAGATTTTTTTTAAAATCAACATACCTTATAATCTATAGAATCAGAGAAAATATGTTAATGAAACAAAGGTTATTTTTAGTTTCTCATGTCTCGTGGGATCCAGAAATGGTAAATAAATTCGGTGACTTTTTTCTATTTGTGAGGGGGCGTCTTAGCCGATGGCCGTTTTATCCCATGTTATTAAATGTTGCGCGTATTAAATCAACATCGCAAGACAGTTAATGCGGTAAATAAAGCCTAATGAATAATTCAGCATGCTTCCCTCTGATATGGGTAGTACCCTATGAATAATAAGTAACCCAGCCTCTCTTATGTTTATTGATTGGGTCTATCTGAAAGCGGTGAGGTTCAGACTCGTTATGGCGTCGCAAAGAACCAGAATGTTTCTTCTTCAGCTACCGCATGTATTGGAATTTGCCAGTCGTGAACCATGACGTTTTTGCATTTTTTGTAGTTAGATACACATATGCAAATGAAGGAAGAAAATCAAACAGCGACCACGGTCAATGGCACGGATATGGACCGAGAAAAAGGTGGTAGTGTCGAAGATAACGGGGCTTGTACGGACACGCTGCCAGACACAGGGGTCCACGAAGCAGAATCTAATCAAGCTGCAGGTCGTGGCGACCGCACTGGTCCTGGAAACCGTGTCGGAACGGGAATACGCGTTCTGAAGGTAGCTATATCAAGCAGGTCATTTGAAGGTTTATCAAAATACGGCAATCGCACAGTGCCCTGTTCTACAGGGCCGAAGTGCGTGTGAAATCAAACCGCACCATCGTTATACTCGCGTCATTCAATTTTACCATCATTGATGTGTTCTTATGGTTATAATTCTGTTGGCTTTTGAAGCAGTTGGGTTCAGTGCAACAGTGTATGAGACCAAATTACAAACGAAAAGCTTCCTTACATTAGAGTTGTTTCTTAATTGTAACAGAACTTACAGTGTCGTTGTATGATGTTGCTACGTACAGTATTATAGTGTGAACCTGTTAGTCTATGCTTCTGAAAATGTTTCATTTGGGACGTTTTTCATGTTCCAGAAATATTATTTCCTTACATGTCAACTGTATAAGGAAGGATCAGAACAAATGTCAAATCACGTTATAATTAACTTGTTCGATATCGACAAAATGAATTTTATTATTATGGATAGAGTGAGACATTTGTAAACTTTTCATCGTCTTATGGCATTTTTATTTTCAGTAATTGAATCCAATCCAATTCGAAAAGCTTAAATAGCTTATTGGTGGTCCCGTCAGTCTATCGAAGGATTTTGGAGTGGATGTGAGCCCTCAACACGCACGATTGACATGATGGTTAACGCTTTCGTCGCTGATGGTATACTGTACTTCCGCCATTATGTCACTCATTAACCCATTAGGGTTTATATAAATAACGGAACATAATGGCTTGTGCCATTCATTCACCTTCATAATAATTTAGAAAGGAAATTACTTGACTGTCTTATTCTTCTCTCGTTAGACTCTTCATCACACCAATTGTCCATCAGGTGAGAGAGAGCCTAGTGTTAAAAGAAATGTTGTTAGAGCAAATCCAAAAGCTATATTCCTGAGCAGGGCTGGTATCCCTAATTGCTTCCAGGTCATTGTTGTACATGACAGTGTTTCTCAGTGCATTTACCTATTAAAAGATTGAGATCTTTAAAATTCAAATGAAAACAGAATGCAATGATATCCTAATATTTATTTGAAAATAGTACAAAGACAATATATAACATTTTTAAACTGAGAAATCTTATTGTCTTTGGAAAATTCATGCCCATTTTGAATTTGATGCCAGCAACACATGAATTGGGACAGGGGCATGTTTACCACAGCGTTGCATCACCTCTTCTTTTAATAGCACTCTGTAAGTGTTTGGGAACTAAGGAGACCAACTGCTGTAGTTTTGAAAGTGGAATGCTGTCTCATTCTTGGGGTCCCCTCTGTTTGTCATTACATAATGCACAAAATGTTTCAAATAGGGGATAGGTATGGACTGCAGGCAGTCCAGTTTAGCCCCCGGACTCTTAGTAGATAGCCATGCTGTTGTGATATGTGCAGAATGTGATTTGGCATTGTCTTGGTGAAATAAACAAGGCCTTCCCTGAAAATACATTGTCTGGATGGTAGCAAATATTGCTCCAAAACCTGTATATATTGTTTAGCATTTATGGTGCCTTGACAGAATCTCACATTTTATTTGGCAGGCCACAGGACAGTTTTCCACTTCGCCTCAGTCCTGACAAACCAGCGGCAGTTTTGGACCTTGTTTATATATGTTTTCTTTGCATGGTAGAGCTTTTACTTGCCTTAGTGGATGCAGCAGTGTACTGTATTCACAATGGTTTTTGGAAGTGTTCCTGAGCTCATGCAATGATGTCCACGACAGAATCATGTCTGTTTCTAATGCAATGCTGCCTGAGGCCCGGAAGATCATGGCCAAAATTGTTTTTTGCCCATTTACCTTGCATACAGAGATTACTCCAGATTCTCAAAATCTTTTAATTTTATTGTGTGCCATTGATGATGAGATCCTTAAAATGTTACTTGTGATCCGTTATTCTTGAACTGTGGCACTATTAGCCCGTGTAGTCTTTTAGAGTGGTGAACCCATCCTCACTTCTGACAGACTCAACCTCTCTGGAATAATGTTTTAATACCCAGTCATGTTACTGACCTGTTGCCAATTGACCCAATTAGCTGTGTGATGTTCCACCAGGTCTAGTTTTTTAGCATTACACCTTTCCAGTCTTTTAGTGCCTCTGTCCCAGCTTTTTAAAAAATGTGTTGCTGGCATCAAATCTAAAATGAGCATGTATTTTCCAAGAAACAATAACATTTCTCAGTTTCAAACTTTAATATGTTGTCTTGGTACTATTTTCATTTGAATATGGGGTTTAAATTATTTGCACATTGCATTCTGTTTTTCTTTACATTTTACAGTGTCCCATCATTATTGGGAATGGGTTACTATTTTCAAAACCTAATATTAGATAACAGGGAAGGTATAGCATATAACATCTAAGCATCCACAAAATATCACCTGACCACAAACATGCCTTATTGAGTATCAGGGGTAAATGTTGAATACAGTGTTTGGTTTTTACCAGATTTAATATAGGACCCATGTTGCTCAAAATGTCCACTCACATTTGCTGAAACACCCAAGCATTGGTCAACTCTTTCAGATTCCTGGAAGCATTTTCTACAGACAGATGAGTCAGAAGGGCTCTCTTTGTCTTTTTCTGATGACATAAGATCATGTTTTGTCTTGCCAAAGCCAAACACTGTATTTCAGTGTTTACCCCATACCAGCAGTGAAGCATGATAATGGTAGTTAGGTGTTTTGAGAATGCATTACTGCATCAGGAACTGGAAAACTTGCCATCATTGTAGGAACCATGAATTTTGTTTCTGTCAGAGAATTATAAAGGAGAATATTAGAGGGTCATTCAGCATCACAATGATCCAAAATACACACTCAAGTGTATATCAGAAGGACTTCAAAGCATTTGGATGACTTTCAGTGTTGGAAAATAGAGAATCTGGAGAGGGGCCATTTATTTTTCATGGCACTGTATGCTCACCCCAATATTAGTTTTGGCTTAATCTACTTATGACTGTAGGACATCTCATAACATAGTCAGTTTGAGCTATTTGAGATTTATCTGACTGATTTATCTCCACCCTCGCTGGGCTTAGACAGTGTAGTAGCAGGGGTCAGAGAGTGAAGTAAGGACAGAGTGTGTTTCTGCCCAGGCCCTGCCTATGTGCGCTCTGGTCTATTGGGGACGCCGGCAGCTGGCAGCCTGTGTCAACCAGCTGAGGGGAAGCACGGCATCTTGGGAGGATGACTTCATCGGTGGCTGATTTATAACTTAATGCCTATCATCCCGTCCCAGAAACTTAGGTCCAGTTTGCACACAACACCATTCTGGGTGTTTTTGCCCTGTTTTAAAGATTAATTCTTAGATGTTTCAGATTTTAAAATAAGACTTATTGAGAACAATATTTTCAATGATGCCCAGTAAGCTGTCTGTTCATTCAAACTTTTAAAATGTTACTCAATTTAATTTTCAAGGGATTTTTTGTTGCCCTTAGCTCAGGTGTTCTGTTACAGGTTATAGAAAACAATATATAAAGTAGTTGCTGTCTTTTCATCTAATCTTTCTGTTTTATCAGAGGAACATGAAGAATGGGAGTCGAGGCTGTGTCACAAGGAAGACCCGCTTCGGATCGCGGGAGCGGGATTGGCTCAAGGGTGATACCCAGCGAGGCTGTGTTTGTCTGTACGGGGGATCCGTAGACCCCCAGCCCCCTGCCACGGGCCCACAGGCGTCCTCCACCCCACAGGCAGATCTGCGGCTAGTGCTTTGCTCCACCACTACCACTGTGGAAGAGCTGTGTGCCCAGAGGGAAGTAGAGGGACTGTACCTGCAACTCCATGGAGACCTACTCAGGTAACACCTCCACAGCTCTGAGCACTCCCTCCTACACGCGTCCACCACTGTAATTTGTTCACAACTCTTGAAAAGATAACAATGTTGGCATTATCATAGCGTCATCTATTCTTTTCATTGCTTAGCACTATGCTAGATAATATCAAAATGTCACATGTTGCTTCATTACCCACCAGGCCTCAGACCTTTTTAACCTGTTGAAGTTATGCCATTTGCTCCCTGCAGATATTACCTTTCTGTTTTCACACATTGGGTCAGGTTTTCACTCTTTGTTTTGAACTCTGGTTCTTACCGAGAACAGGAGCTTGCTTTCACATTCCAGGTCTTGTCCGCTATATACGACAGTGGTTTTCCAGAATACCTCCTCATGTTGGTGCTGTGACAGGCTTTCCTGTGGTAACACCTTCTCGCTTCCCTTTTGCCTTTCTTCTCATAGGCTGTGGAAGTCTTTTTGCACCCCCTGATATTGGTATTCACAGTGGTGGGGGAACAGCCGTGCCATTGTCAAAATGTTATGTATTTTTTCTTACGTTTCATTTTGGGGGAAGGGGGGGTTTGGGCTAGGGAGTAGAGAAATTCTGCATCGAGAAACGGCTGAGAGAAATTGCGTTGATGCTAAAAAAAATTGTCATGTTAATGTGTTGTAATGTAACTTAAACAAAAGATTTCCAAAAAGATCACTGTTGAAGGACCATTTACTGTTTCTGAAGGGACATTCAGAAAATGTTAGAGATAAAGTAATGCAAATGCGCAGATTAGGAAAAGGGTGCTTGTGTGTTTGTATGGAATATTGGTATTGGTTGTAGAAAATTGCAAATGTAACTTATTAGTCAAGAGTAGAAGACCCACCCCTCTCTTGCTTGCGGAATACATTTTCACTTACGAACCTTAAATACAGAACTTGTCCACGTCGTAAACATGGCAAAATTCCGAGTGTGCAAAGACTGATCCGCATTTTAACCTGTTTGCCGAGGTAAAGGCTCTTATTATAAATCTGAAAATAAAATGTGCTTAAAGTTTGACATTAATTTATATTCAGAATGAATCTGAATGTCCTAGTGGCCCAGTGAAAGTCCTGGTCCCGCTGAGAATCTGTAGCACTATTTGAAAATTACATTGCACAAACAGCATCCAACCAAGCTGAACAATTGAAAGAAAACCTGATAAGAAGAATGGATCAAAATCCTTGTGCAAAGCTGTTATTGGAGTGAAAGGTGGCCATACCAAATATAAATGTGTTTGGGGGGGTTGAATACTTACGTTAGCAACATTTCATTTATTTATTTTTCTGACAAATTTTTCCCAACACACAACCTATGCCACCTAACTGTATTTGACTTTGAGCTTCAGTGTGTAGTATAAAAAAACTAAGACAGATCAACATTTCAATGTACATCTTTCAGTAATATCTGACTTTTGGTCAGGGCCAGAGAGTCTAAGATAGAGAGACCAGACCAAGAGAGATGTAAGAATGATATTAAATGTATAGATATAACAGATACATAGTTATAAGATAGATAAAAGGTATATGATGTAAGATAGACGTAACATACAGTACGTAGATATAGGACTGATATAGCATACATGTGGGATCAAATAGGGATAAATATAGATATAGGATAGATGTAGAACAAGTATAGCATAGATATAGGATCGCCATTGTATAGATATAGATAGAATAGATGATCTATTGATCCTATCACTGATAGAGTATCAATATGCCAGTGTCACTCATTTATCTTATCTCCCTTTAGTGGAACTTAGTCTATCATTTCACTTTTTGGTGATAAAATGTTTGCTGTTTCTCAGTTGGGGCATGTTGTCTCTCCCACACAGTGAAGATTGCTTTATCTGTGCTGCCTGTTTGAGGTGTCAACACTGAGTTAATTTATGCACCTGGAGATTTTCGATGTATTCTTGTTATTACAATATCTCATAAAGACTCATAAATCACTTCCAAATACGTAGCAAATTAGGCATCTAGCCACTCAAAGGAAGGAAAGGAGTCTAGGTGTTAAGAGACTAGCCATAGGGGACATCTATGGCCATGAAGGGATCAGCATTGGGAGTGAATGAGGCCCATTTTGCGCTAAGAGCAGTTGCGTCTGTGTGAAGCCAGAAGAAGACTGGTCACCCCCCCATGAGCCTGGTTCCTCTCTAGGTTTCTTCCTAAATTGTGGCCTTGTTAGGGGTTTGTTCCTAGCCACTGAAATTCAACACAGATGTTTGCTCCTTGGGGTTTAAGGCCGGGTGTTTTGTAGAAGCACTTTGTGACAACTGCTAATGCAAAAAGGGCTTTATAAAATACATTTGATTGAGTGATTTGATTGAATGGTGCACTGACAGTCAGGCACAGACTTATCTCTCTTAGAGCTTGGCCAGGCACTAAACACTGTGTGTGTGACCAGCAGACATGAACCTGTCTGTTAAACCAAGCTGGGCTGGCACTAAGAGCTGATCCATGGCTAGAGAAACACCACAGCATACACCAGACACTGTGTCACCTAATCCTGGTGAATCCAGCCACTGCTGGCCTGGCATCAAGGCAAACGTGCACCGGGAGTACTGACGATTGTAGCGCTGTCTTGGAACGTATGTAGTGAGTTGGGAAGGGAGGAGGGAGCCTACAAAGAGTTCAGATGAGTTGTAATGTGTTACAACAGCAACACGGGCTGGATGCTACAAAGAGCTTTTCAATCTAAAGCTTATTGACTTACCGCATATTATACATTTAATTGGCTAAAATCTGGGACTTCCATTTAAACATGGTGAAAAACACCCTCACACATTTTTAGTGCACGGATTTCTTTAGCAATGTCACAGTCTGGCTGTAATATCAGCTTGGTGTATTCATGTGGGGACCAAAAGTTGCTCACTCACACATTAATCAGATGTTAATACCAAACCAACAGGAATCTGATGTTAATACCATACCAACATGAATCAGATGATAATACCATACCAACACGTTAATACCATACCAACACGTTAATCCGATGTTAATACCATACCAACACGTTAATACCACACCAACACATTCATAAGATGTTAATGCCCAACCAAAACATTAATCAGATGTCAATACCATACCAACACGTTAATCCGATGTTAATACCATACCAACACGTTAATACCATACCCCCACGTTAATCCGATGTTAATACCATACCAACACATTAATCAGATGTTAATACCATAACAACACGTTAATCCGATGTTAATACCATACCAACATGTTAATCCGATGTTAATACCATACCCACACATTAATACCATACCAGCACGTTAATCAGATGTTAATACCATACCAACACGTTAATCCGATGTTAATACCATACCCACACATTAATACCATACCCACACGTTAATACCATACCAACACGTTAATCCGATGTTAAAATCATACCCACACATTAATACCATACCAACACGTTAATCCGATGTTAATACCATACCAACACGTTAATACCATACTACACGTTAATCCGATGTTAATACCATACCAACACGTTAATACCATACCCACACGTTAATCCGATGTTAATACCATACCAACACGTTAATCCGATGTTAATACCATACCAACAAATTAATCAGATTTTACAACCCCGTTTCCAAAAAAGTTGTGTTTCTGAGTAAAATGTTAATCAAAACACAATGGAATGATGTGAAAATCATTTAAACTCTATATTCAATAGAAAATATTACAAAGACAAAATATCGAATGTTGAAAATGAGAAACATTTGAGAAAAATGTTGGGATCCTTGCATTCTGTTTTTATTTACATTTTACAGTGTCCCAACTTTTTCGTAAACTGGGTTGTAACATCATGCCAACGCTTTAATCTGTTGTTATTGGGTAATTCATGTTAGTCATCAGCAGGTGCTTGATATTATTCACAATAATATCTGACGTTGAACTTCGGACTACATGTGGGATCAGGTGCTCTGTGTGATTGACATTTGGCACAAAGTCAGATTGTGTAAATGTTTTGATTAAGGAGCCTCATCAGTCCTCTGAACATCACCCATCATAATACAGAGAATGATGGATTGAAAAGTCTTTGTGTATGCACTGGGTGCGAATGGGTCATAAATGGTTGATGAACTATATCTATAGCCCTTAGGTTGGAATCTAAGTGTAGAGAAATGTATGCTCAATTTTGTGGGTGTACTACATACATGTGAGGACCAGACCACACAAGGTTTTTTAGCCAGTCCCCACTGGGTAAAATGCTATTTCTGTCTGAGGTGTTAGGTTTAGAGTAAAACTTACAATTGGGTTTAATTTTAGGTTATGGCATTAGGGGTTATGTTTAAGTTTATACATTAATGTTACCTTGTTGAGATGCATTTTAGACAGTTCCTCCCACGGAAAATGTTTTTTAGGCTTGGCGTTAGGTTTATGGTTAGAAATAGACTACAGTTAAGTTTAGGCATTATGGATTACACTAAATGAATGGTGTCCACTTTAAAAGTAAAACAGTGTATTTGTGTGTATTGTCTGTGATTGGCATGAGCCTTGATTATTTCTATATCTATTCCCTGTAGGAGGCTGGACTCTTCAGAGCGTCCTCTCCAAATGGTATATGATTACCTGGCTGCTTTAGGCTATCAGGACCCTCTGCGGGTGCAGAGAGAGGCAGCCAACTCGGACCTCACCTGCATGATCCGCTTCTACAGTGGTGAGTAGGGGGGCCTTATACATCCATCTGTAGGCCTGGATACACTCTCCCTCACTGGGATTTAGCTGGGCCATTGCTGGGCTTAGCCTGCTCTGATGGAAGCAGGCCTGGAGCCCTGTCAATGGACCTGGCTCTGCTTCTGATGGAGCGGTCCAAAATGTCAGCTTATAAAATGGGTCCTGTTGTTCTGGTTCCTGTGTGTTTTTTTATTTTGTTTTTTGTTTTGCTTTTGAACTAGCTGGACATAATGTGAAAGTCTTTACCCAGTTGGAGTAGGATATATTTTGCACAATGACTCATTCCAATGAGTCGTTTTTCACAGCGTATTATTTGGTGCACGTTAGACATTGTTTTTCATTAGTGTTTATCAAAACCCAGAATGTTTTGAAGGACACTTTGCTTGAGGTCCTTGCAAAAGCTACAGTAGGAAGTGTGGATTTGTAAATGTAGTTACCCTTTAATTCAAATGTATTTGTTGAACACTGTTAACCTAGCGGTTCTAGGTTCTCGATTTTGACCATTATATTTAAAAATCCTCAATGGGAACCAGCAATTACCCTAATATCTCACAAATCAAATTAATGTTAAAGGAATGATGATCATGTTTTTTATTAAATAAATGAACAGAACAATCTAAGATCTACAATCTACTAGGGGTTTCCTTCATTCTTGTGGAATGAGTATTACTGTCCAAATTATCTATATAACGCCTGGGAAATTTTTCTTTTTGTTTATCTTGCATTAATAGGTAACAAAGCTATGAAAATCGTGTGTCTGTTTGTGCTGAAACCAAACCTTTCTATACTTTCACTTTCATATGAACCACATCTCCTCTGATCTTGCTGGCAGATCTGTGTGACAAAGATTGTAGAGTCATTTTTAGCAAAAGTCATGTTTTCCCTTTAACAGATGATACTTTCTCCACCTGTGCCAGTACTCTGGAACACCTCAGTGAAGACGCTGTCCTAGCTTTAGCACCAGCTGGTCTCCCGCAATCAGTTTTTCACTTTAGAAGAAATCCGACTGTGCAATGCCATGGGGTTGTCTAGTGGTTTGAACCAGGTTGTGTTGTGTGAGTGAACCCTGCTGGTTTAGGCCTGTTAGGATTGGGTACCCCTCAGTACTGGGAGCCCAGTATGCTGCCCCATGACCATACAACAGGCCTGTCCGGACGATCCCTCAGCCCTTAGATCTCTGCCTGGCCCGGTTCTGCCTGGCCCGGTTCTGCCTGGCCCGGTTCTGCCTGGACCTGTGTGATGCTGTCCCGTGCCGCTGAGTCAGTGTCACTGTTTTCGACTGGCTGTGGTTGTGGCGGCAACAAAATTAGAGAGGAGTAGGTGAGAATGAATACTTGCGGGAGGAAGAGAGTGGTTAACCACAAACTCAGCGTGGCATGGCCTCTTCTCATGTTTTAGCACCTAGTCATTATGGAGCTCCTCCCCTCCACTGACAGCGCATGCTCATAGATAGTGGTAACACAGCCTCGGACAAGAGGGTGGAACGTATACAATGAAAGTATAGTCTGAGAGGTGCTTCAAGTAACACTTAAGTGTGTGCGCTGTTTGTGTGGACAATAAAGCCAGTCCTCTTGTCTGCCTGGTTGACATTCCCAGTGCTGTTGCTGAATTAATCTGTGTTGGTCCTTCTGTCAGGTCTCCAGCACACTGCAAGCCTCATTCTCAGGCTTTGTGGGTAGGCTACATTTGGAGGAGAACCAAACACAGAACAGTTGGGCCCAGTCTACTGACAGCTGGCTGCTGTGGTTCTTTTTGCAGACCTTTGCCCCAGAGGCCAATCAAGCCCTGGGAGAGATTCCGCCCTCCTTTATTAGTTGCCTGTGGGAAAACACAGGAACCGCTGGCACCCACTGCATCCTGGCTAGACTAGCAGGGTGGTAGGTTTGGATCGGATGAGGAGTTTCATGCAGCACAATTCCCTACACTCCATCCATACTGTCATTAGGTAAAACAAGTCTCTCCAATCACATCTAAGAGTTCTCCGTCTACAAAGCGATGATAAACTAGATTGCCTGTGTTAGCCGCCGAACTCCATAACATCCTTGTACTATACAGAACACCCTCTCAGGTGCCTGGCAGCTGTTGTCAGGGGTAACCTATCCTACTGAATGAGCTGATGAGCGGCGTGTCAGCCCCAGCTGTAAACAGTAGAGCCATTACAGAAAGGATTTGTCAATATTGTCTTCATGAATCCTTTCAGAAGGTCTGTGTAAGGGCTTCATCAATTGTTTATAAGGGAACAATGTCCTTTTATGTAAAGTTTGGAATAAGAGTTATAACTTGACAAGCGAACGCACCTTTTATCACCCTTAGTTATGCATCAGATATTACAGTCTGTGTGTAGGTCGGTGCAGCAAATTGTTGTGCTGCAGATACTGTGTTGAGAGAGATTCAAGGCTCGATTTACGCTGTTCCAGGCTGGAAACCACTGGGAAATTGACCTACTGCTGTTTATTTGTGCCTCTGCATCATATTCCTGAAAGTGCCAGGTGTGACCATGAATAATGCATCTGATGTACTGCATATTGGTCCTCTTACCAATTCAAAGGTCCACACTCTTGAGCAGAGCTGTGCACACGTCTGAAGGCTGTGTGGGTATTCACTCTGCAAACCGCAAGTTCATGACTTCCTCCTGTCTTTTCCTGTCAGCAAGGTGTTGATAAGACAACGTTGTGTGAGTGATTAGAATACACATGGTTCTGTTTATACAGGAAACTAATCTCCACCCGCTGCTCACACACTACAGCCCGGCCGCCCACTCGCACACTGATGAGATGAAAACAAACATCGACGGGGGGGTGAGCATTCAGAAATGCTAACCTAATAAAGTACACTCTATAAAAACAGTGCTACGGGAGACCTGGGGTTGGGGGGGCTACAGCTGCAGCTCTGAGGGAGGCATGTGAGTCCTGGCACTTGTCCGCCGGGCCTGTCTGCACGCCAGCCGGACGGGACCCGATTCTGCTGCGGAGATCCAGAGTTCTGAGTCTGTGACCGTCACACGTTCACCGTCGGTCTAAAGGCCTCAGTGTCTCGGTGGAGGGACGTACTGTAGATCATGTGAGGGCCTGGCCAGGTTTAGTCACCTAATGAGTTATTGATCGGCCAGGAGCTCCCAGAAAGGGAGAGAAAACAAAAAGGAAGTACACAGTGTGGGGCCCTGTCAAGCTGTGCTGACTGAGACCCGAAGAATCCGGAGGGGTCCAGCAGCCAAGTCTTAAAGAGCCCACTTCACTGCCGCTACTCACTCAGAGGTCTCCAAGACCCCTAATACTGTAATGCTTAGTTCCTGGAGGGACAGGCTGGAAGAGATCAGACAGCTAGATTACAGTATACTGCATCCCAGTCTGACTGTCTGATGAACTGAATAGCAGAGAGGGAGAGGGGGAGGTAAGTGAGAAGGAGAAACAAAGGGGAGAGGAGGAAGAGTGCTCCACTCCTGAGAGAAAGGACCCTCCTCAGAGCAGCGTCCCATCTGCCCTCCTTAGTATTACATACCACAGATCCTAGATGTAAGTTTGCAATTAATTGCTTGGGATTTTCCAGTCAGAAGCTGAATCCTCAGCCCTGGGTCAGGCGTTGTATGTGTCCTAGGGGCACAGAGAGAAAGTGGATTGCGCCAGTTTAGATTTGCTTTGAATTAAATTTTTTGGGGGGCAGAAATGACTCAATCAACTCTTCTCATCCTTTTGAATACTATAGAGATAGAAATTGCTAGCTGGACACTTTCTACCTTTCTTCCTTCCAATTTTGTATTATGAAGAAAGCCCTGCAAAGGCTCTATAGTCCTGTCCTGTCTGTGTTGTCTGCATGTTTCTGCTGAAGCAGGCAGTCTATCTAATTTCAAGTTAAATTTGATTTCCTTACTATGGAAGCAAGCTTAAGGAAGGACTTTATGAATTGCATTTCTCACAGTAGGAATAGGTCACGAAAGGGGCCTGTGCTCTGCTCTGATTTGATGTTATTGCCAAAAATTGCCTGCAGTTTTGAGCCTGGGCTGCAATAAGCCTCTTTCCCCCTCCCCTGGCCCCCACTGCAAGTCAACCTAATCTATGCAATCTTAAACAGTCCCAACAAAAGTCAGTTACTAGGAGCGTTGTCTTGAAGTTCTCCCCGTTGGTGTCACAACACGGCAGAGGTTCAGCCTGTGGACGAACGCTGGAAGGACTGTCTGAATTAATGTCTGGCTAACAGCTACAACACATTCTGGTCTGGTGGCTTCTCAGGTGTCAATTCTCCATACAGGAAGGTTAATGTTTTAGTATTGGCTCCATATTAGCCTCTCCCTGGACTTTCCTATTTCTATCTGTCAGACACAAGGGACACAACCTGCCCATCTAGTGACAGTGAAAGTAAGATTTGCCAGCGGCCATCAAGACTCCGGTCAGCAGGAGACCCGGATATTTTAGGGGCAGATGGGAGGGGGAGTGGGGCCACACTGGAAATGCACTCTGTCCCTGATGCTTGGCACTGTCAGAGCAACGGAAGAGGGACTTGGTTCAGGGATTAGGCACGCTGTCTCTGACCCTGCTACTCAGGACTCCCACCCGGCTGGCGTTGGAACGTCTGCTGGAACCGAGCCTGAGTGGGACAGAACCGGCGACAACTTAAACAGAGGACAGTTATGAAGAGGAGAGGAAACAGAGGGAGAACAGAGAGTGCGAACAGACACAGTGACATGAGAAGCGAAGGAGAGTTGCTCAACATCTGCTGCTATGCCAGATCAGCACACATTTTTTGTCCAATGAGATTGTCCGTGTCATAAATCACAGTGATATGGAATTGGCTGACTCCTGCTCGAGGTGAAGGGGTAATATAGATGGTACAGAGCAACCAGGCATGAGCCGATATTGATTGCAAGAGACTAATTTCTTCCCTGGCAACAAATGGCCCCTCTGACATTGTGAGAAAGAATTCATGTTTGTTTTAGGTGCAGGAGTTATAGCTGTAGTTTGTTGTGTTAGCAGAGGAAGTTGAGGTATCAGTGTTGCTGTTCAGGAACACCACACGTTTATACATTTTATTTTAGCTGTTTAGCAGACACTTTTATCCAAGGCAAGTGACAGTACTTTCATCCTAAGATAGCTATGTGGGACAATTGGAGAACTCATAAATAGTTAGTTCACCCAATGAAATAAGTCAATACTGATATGAAGAACATTTATTTTCAGCTTTTGTTATCTTAAGTTTATGGCAAGAGGGAAGGGGTAATGACATGTTCCTGAAGCATACCTTTTAAAAGTGTATCTGAGGCATTCTCTGAATATAGGCAGTGACTGCTGTCCTCGCTTCAATTGGAAGCATTTCCACCTTTTGAGGTGCCTGTGGAGGGATAAGTGATTTGACTTGGCTGAACAGGAGCTGCCCTCCTCAAACAGGTAATGATTAGACTCCTGGAGATAGATTACAGCCAGATTAGACACCTGGAGGTAGGTTACAGCCAGATTAGACACCTGGAGGTAGGTTACAGTCAGATTAGACACCTGGAGGTAGGTTACAGCCAGATTAGACACCTGGAGGTAGGTTACAGCCAGATTAGACACCTGGAGGTAGGTTACAGCCAGATTAGACACCTGGAGGTAGGTTACAGCCAGATTAGACACCTGGAAATAGTTTAGAGACAGATTAGACACCTGGAGGTAGGTTACAGCCAGATTAGACACCTGGAAATAGTTTAGAGACAGATTAGACACCTGGAGGTAGGTTACAGCCAGATTAGACACCTGGAGATAGGTTAGAGCGTGCTTAAACACCTGGAGATTAGTCGATTAGTCGCCAAACTGCTTTTGTTTTTTGGCCTGGCAAGACGGCTGCTTGAAAAGACGTCTGCTTACTCCAGCTGCTGAAAAAACCGGGGGGAGGCTTTAGTACTAACACTAACTAATAACTGCCTAACAGAAGTTAAACCAAACCCCCTCTCATACAGGCACTGATTAGCAAAAACAAATGACCCGGGGCGGAAACCTAGTTGATCTGTAAACAGTCAGCTAGCACGCAGTTCACAGTTCAAGTGGGCTATTGAGAAGATGGAAGGTACATGAAGTAGAAGGCCCAAGCTAGCAAAATGCAACACTAATTAACATATCATTAATATAGTATATTCTTATCACCAATTTGAGGAGGAGTTGTTTAGCCTAAAATTAAAATTATTATTTATGTTTTGGGTCTTTTGACTGGTTATATGAGCTTTTCTGTCTGCTGTAAATTGTTGAACCTGTTCTAAACATCGCTGTCCTAATTTTCTCCATCACTGTCTTGTTTGGGACCAAACGAATTAAACGAGGTACAGTGAGCTCCAAATGTAACCGAACCGTGATTCATTTTCAGTGTTCTGTATTCCAGCACTTGGATGTGAAATGATACAACGATCATGAGGTTAAAATGCAGTTTACCAGCATTAGAAGATGTGACCCCAAAAACCCTGCCATAGCTACCAAGACAAGATGTTTTTCAGGAACAGAGTGTGGAGAGTTCTTGACTGGCAGTCACCTAATCTGAATGCAATTCAGCATATCTTTAACAAGTTGAAGAAAAGACTGAAGGGAAAAAGGCCCTGAAAGAAGCAGGAACTGAAGATGGCTGCAATACAGGTCTGAGAGAGCATCACCAGGGAAGGTACCCAGCATCTGTATATGTCATTGTTTTGCTGATTTCAGGCAGTCATTTCATGAAAATTATGTGACCAAATGCTAAGCATGAATACTTCATTTTGGATTGTTAATCAGTTCAAATACTTTGGGTGCCCTAAAATTATCATTTTGAAATTGTTAATCGACTTTAAAGCTCACCGGGACTCTTAAACATCATAGTCATTGTACTGTTTTGAAGTTCACTGTAAACTGCAATGCATTGTTTGATCTGCAGTAAATTCTGCCTTCCATCAAGGTCCTACAAGATCATTGCTGACCCCTCCCACACCAGACACCCACTGTTCCAAAAATTATCCTCCAGCAAAATTTTCTTTTTCCTCATGCGCTGGCTTTCGGTTATCACCCATCTGCCCCACAGAGACGATCAAGACTATGCTCACCGAATCAAACCACACAACCGCAGCTAATTAAACAGCTGCATTTTACTTCTCTTAAAATTAATCTATATCTAGATAGATGCATACATTATATACTGTACGTTCAACAGTAAATTAATGTATAGAATATTATCTCATTACTCATGTCTCATCTCATATGCTTAATTGTATATACATGTATTTCAAGTGAGCAGATAAGTCGATTTTGTGTTTTCTGTCCATGTATATTGTCTGATTCTGAGTTTCCTCTGAGTATCTTAATGGACATTAAATTTGTACGTGGCTAGAGCTGGTAGAGCAGGGTACAGCTCTGTGTCTTTGCGAGTTCAGTTATTTGAGCATGCCGCAGGCCACTATTAAGATTTGGAGTAGGGCGTCCATGGGGATGTCCAATTTAGAAACGCTTGTTGACATCCTGTGGTAATAGTCAAAAGACCTTGATGTAGATTTGATTTGAAGGGCTTTTTAGAGCTTCTCTTTGTCTAAAAATAGAACACGGAGCACTGTATTGGCCCTGTGATCCTTTATACTGCCATCTTTCAAAAGGCAACCAAGCTTCAAAATATTTAGTGATTTTCACTTCTCCTTTATTACTGTAGAAGATGCTAAAGCTGTGAGGCATCATCTTTCCGTCTGGTACTCAAGCTGCATTGTTCAGTCTGAGGGGCTCGTCACTCGTCACGGAGGTGCTGCTCTGGGTTGTTCCAGCTTGGGCCGTCACAGTCAGCACTCTACAGACGTACTGTCAAACATCCTCGTCACACAACCCACAGCACCAGTCTGAATGGACAGTGACGAGGCGCTGTGTTGTGTGATGTTGAAGTGCTCATTGGGACTAACGTCAGTCATCGGAGGTTTTGCTGCAAGTGAAATACATCCTTGATTCTTCTTGGATCATTTTACATTTAGTTGGAAAGCACAGAGGTGATTTTTCTAAAATTCTGTCGAATGTTAAAACGTGTGAGAGGGAAAGTGAGTGTGAGTGAGAGGAGAGTGGGGAAAGTGAGTGAGTGAGAGAGAGAGAGAGGTAGAGACAGTGAGGGTGAGAGGGAGGGGAGATGGAGAGAGGAAGATGTGTACAGCTGGGAGAGCTGCAGTGTAATGGTGGATGAGGGAGGAATGTGGCTGTTTGTAGATGGTCTTTCTGTGTCTATTCCTGGCTGTGCAGAGCTACAGGCCTCTGGCTTTGACAGGTCAGTTGACGTTCTTCACTCCTACGACACTAGAACAGAGAGGACATGGCAATGAGGAAGCCCACAGGCGTTTGCCCTGTTTTTTAACCCCCCATGTCTTTCCCTTGCTCGCTCTTTTTCGCTTTCGGCTCATTGGGCCTTTGTGCTGAAGCTGTGTGCACTGGTCCTCTTTTCTTGGAGGGAGGGAAGCCCAGCGACCAGACAACATTATTGATCCCCCAGAACAGCTTGCTGTCAGAGGCCATCGTCTTGTTCATTATCTGTTTCCCAGACAGTATTATGTCAAGCTGTCTGACTGTTAATTTGATCCCACTACTTAAGAGTGAAAGAGAAGAATGAAAATGGCAGAGAGCGTAAGGACTTGTGTCTGCCTGCCTGTGGAAGTCTGAGACGAGGTATTAAGTCAGATGCAGATGTTATTTAAAGTGATGTTGAAAACAAAGGTGAATGAAGAAGTGATATATTTTTTTCATGTTTTTAAACTGCACTTGAGACTTGGCAAAGTGGAGCGAGGTTGTTATGAGTAAACATGTAATAAGGCATGTGTGTGTGTGTGTGTGTGTGTGTGTGTGTGTGTGTGTGTGTGTGTGTGTGTGTGTGTGTGTGTGTGTGGTAATGAAAAAGAAAGAATAATATAACGCTAGCTGTATCACCTGACGTTTTGGTCTCTCAGAGCCCGCTGATGTCTGATCAGACATTAACACACCTTTCATCTGGATGAAGCAGTAGATTATTAAAGCTCTTTAGTTTCCATCCAGAGCATCATCTGTTTTGATACCTCTTCGCCGAGTGCCGTATCAGTTGTCAAGCTCTTGAGATCTCCGCCGAGATCCATGCTGGGGGTTTGATGACTTCGGGGCGGCCAGTGCTGATCTACTAGCTTCAGAACGCTTCCAAGAACAGTCCAAGTCACTGACTAATGCATGGCTGACATCATGGAGACCTGTTGATATCAGGATGACCCCACGCTCAGGCAGCGTTCAGCCTGAGACATATCTCTCAATAGCAAACTCCCCATTTGAGAACATACGGTGTTTATTAACGAAATGTGTTGTTGTTATATAGAAAGTGTGTGTGACGATGAGTGTGATTTGCGTGCGTTTGTGCGTGCGTGATGATTATTTTGAACTTGGCCCTCTCTGCCCCCCCTCCCCAGAGCGCCCGGTAAATGCAGATCAGCAGGAGCGGACCCTGCTGAAGGGCGTGTTCAGCGTCAGAAAGGGCAAGACCCAGTTGCACAAATGGGCAGAGCGCCAGGTCATCCTGTGTGGCACCTGTCTGATCGTGGCCTCCGTCAAAGACAGCCTGACTGGAAAGATGCACATCCTGCCCCTGGTGGGGGGAAAGGTGAGGGGTTAAGATTCGGGGATTGGACGGAGATTGTTTTCCAGTCCCACTCACTCCCTTGGGGGGGCACCACAGAAACAACACAGCTGGGGCTGACAGACGGACATAGCCAGGAGATTGAAGAGAATACATAAATATAACACTCCCGTGCACATTCAGGCACGCTCATGCACATTTCTCTGTGCTTATGGAGAGATGGTTTCTAGTGGTTTCTAGGGGATGGCAATTGACTGTGTCCTCCCCCTCTCTGTTACGCTTGTTCAGGTGGAAGAGGTAAAGAGAAGACAGCACTGCCTGATGTTCAGCTCACCCGGACCACAGGCCCAGACCTACTTTGTTAACTTTGACACCCTGGCAGACTATCAGAGGTGGCATCGGCAGGCTACAAAGGTAAGTGGATTTGCCTACATGACTTGTTATTTTGAGAATGTGTGCCAAGGATTTTGTGTTTGCATATTCACATTTTCTTACATTTAAATTTAGCTTTATTTAGCTTTATTTGCAGGAAAACATTGCATGTATATTGCCAAAACATTCATGTATACAGTATATATTATGATACAACCCTGTTTCCAAAACTGTTGGGAGGCTGTGTAAAATGCACATTATAAGAGAGCACAATGATTTGCAAATCAGTTATCCCAATATTTAGTTGAAAATAATACAAAGACAACATATCAAATGTTGAAACCTGGAAATATTATTGTCTTTGGATAAATAAAGGCCCATTTTGAATTTGGTGCCAGAAACACGTTTCAAAAACGTTGTGACAATGTCATGTTTACCACGGTGTTGTATCACTTCTTCTTATCATAATCTGCAAACGTTTGGGAACTGAGACCAACTGCTGTAGTTTAGAAAGTGAAATGTATTCCCATTTTTGTCATAATTTTCATTTCATATTGTTCCAAATGTTTTCTTAGGGTGACAGGTCTGGACTGCAGGCAGGCCAGTTTAGCACACAGACCCTTTTACTACAGAGCTATGCTGTTGTAATATGTGCAGAATGTGGTTTGGCATTGTCTTGCTAAAATAAGCAAGGGCTTCCCTGGGAACGATGTTATCTGGATGGCTGCATATGTTGCTCCAAAACCTGTATGTATTGTTCAGCATTACTGACGCCTTCATAGATGTGCAGGTCACCCATGTCATGTGCACTAATGCACCCCCCTACCAACACGGATGCATCACAGACCTGGATGGTCTCTCTGGCGTTTTCCGGACGACGCGGCACCCAGGATTACCCAAAACATTTGTAATTTTCATTTGTCAGACCACGGGACCGTTTTCCACTTCAGTCCTGAGAAATCGGCGGTGGTTCTGGACCTTGTTTATATATGATATCTTCTTTGCATGGTAGAGCTCTAACTTGCATTTGTGGATAAAGTGACGTACTGTGTTCACAGACAATGGTTTTTGAAAGTGTTCCTGAACCCATGCAGTGATGTCCACTACAGAATTGTTTGTTTTTAATGGAGTGCCGTCAGAGGGCCTGAAGATCATGGTCATCCAATATTGGTTTTCAGCCTTGTCCCTTGCGTACAGAGATTTTTCTGGATTCTCTGAATCTTTTAATAATATAATGTGCTGTAGCTGATGAGATCCCCAAACTCTTTGCAATTTTACATAGAAAAATGCTATTCTTAAATGATTGCACTATTTGCCCATGCAGTCTTTCAGACCCTAACCCCTCCCCTCCCCATCATCTAACACTAACCCCTCCCCATCCTTACTTCTGACAGACGCATCCTCTCTGGAATAATCTTATTATACCCAATCATGTGACTGACCTTTTGCCAATGTATCTAATTAGTTTTGAGATTTTCCACCAGGTTCTTTTTTTGTTGTCCCTGTCCCAGTTTTTATGATACATATTGCTGGCATCAAATTCAAAGAGGGCATATATTTTTCAAGGAACAATAGAGTTTGTTTCAGTTGTGTTTGTACTATTTTCTGTTGAATACAGAGTTAAATGATTTGCAAATCTTTGGGTTCTGTTTTTATCTTTGCACAGCATCCAAACCTTTTTGGAAAAGGAGTTGTAAAATAAAGCAATAAATATTTGAGATATTAAGAAAAACAAAAACATGATCAGCTGTATGCATGTTTTGTCTGTCTCAGCTCCTTTCTAGTGTGTTCTGAACCACTTTATGTACCCAGCTTTGTAAATGCCTCCGAGGGCAGGGAAGGCGCAGTGAGCCACAAAGGCAGGACTCAAAGTGGTAGAATTAGTGGTAGTCGATCCATGACCACGTCAAGTATCACTCTTATCTCTTTCTTTCTTTATATATATATTTCTCTCTATACTCTATAATTCTTTTCAACAGGCTGCAAAGGTAACATCTAATTCATGCAATAAGGTGTGTGTTAATAAAAAGGGAAGTCTGATGTAACACTATGGAACCTGCATCTTGGGACAAAATATATGTATCTCTCTTTTTTGCTTTGTTTCTCTCTCTGGTGTGGGTTACAGGAGGGGCTTGTAGATAAAGGCCATGGGGATGGAAGCACATAGAGAGATGATGCTTGTCATGAAGAAAGGGATGGCTTGACACAGTCAAACCACTTGTGTATTTTCCCACATATGACTCTTTTTGTGTTTAGCGTGTGCATGTGTGAATCAGTCTGGCTGAAGGCTTTGTTACCCAAGACTTTATATTTGTGGTGGTGGTTGCTGGTGGGCTAATGGCTCCATGCTCTGATAGTGGTCAGTGTCTGAGTATCCAGGCCTCCATGCCGGCCGGGTCCTTTCAGATCTGAATGGATACTTTTGGAGGGTTAACAGGGTTGTCTTCAACAGCCACACACGCAAGCACATTGGGCATCAAGGGCTCTCAATGCTGAGTAGCCTAATTGCCCCACAGGCTGTTCTCCTTTCTTAGCCTGGCTAACTCTGTGGAAGAGCAGGCATTAGCCTCACCCTTTCTCCATGTTGCTTTTATTTTCTATTTCTTTCCTTCTCCCTGTAATATTTATCTTTTTCCCGTTTTTTCTCTTCTATCTCTCCTCCCTCAAACTCACTCTGACCCACCCTGACCTATTTAAAAGCAGATTTTTTCTTTGTTCATCCCTGAAATGCAGGAATTGTATGATGTGCTCTACCGAGCAACCAGTTTGTCTTCTTGTGTGTTGGACAGTATAAGATTCTGTGGTAGTTTGAGGAGTTTTTGTACGCAAACTTAAAACATATTTAAGCTGCTCCCTCGGACAAAAGGGCCATGCCTGTACTGATGACCAAACATCCTACTGCTTCTCATCTGAACACATGTAGATAAGTGAGCCATGATTGTACTGGCAAAGGCACAGAAAATACATGGTGGGACAGGTATCACAGAACAATGGCAAAAAGAAGACTCTGGCAGAGTGTGTTATGGACAGATGAATAACAGATAAAGAAAAATTTGAACTTCTTGAAACTTGAGATCTTTTATGTTTGGCAAAAACAAATACTGCTTTCCACTGTAGGAAACCAATGTTAACAAACTAGCTTTGTTAGTTTAATAGTATATTTTTAGGGAGGTCAGAGTTTCCAGATTGGAAGGTCTATGTTGGGATAGGGGACATAAACATTGTGCCAAGTAGGGTGGGAATCCTTACGCTCCCAGACACCTGGACAATGCAGGTCATTGTCCAGCTGAAACGTAATTGCATGGGTATTTTCAGACCTGCAGTACAGTATAATGTTTGCCAATTTGGAATAAAAAGGTGTATTTGACACTATAGTGTCAGATAAATGTATTGACAATAGAGCCCAGTTGTTTTGAATAGCACCTACGTATGTATATGGTTATATTCTGGAATAGATACATCAATTGCTGAAAAGAAAACATTTTGATGGCATTAACACTTCCCAACATGGAAATTGGTAGGGTTTCCCAAAATGTCATGCCTGTTTTAGGCTTGTCCACCAGCAGGGGAATGTTGCTTTTAGTATTGTGGAGTATGGTTTTGTAATTTCCAGATTGTTCTGAAGTAATCCTAAGAAGGATTTGTTCCAACCAAAAGTTGTATATAGACAATTAGTATTTTTGTTTCCTCGTCTGTCTATTTTTAAGATCAGCTGTTTCAATAGAATAAGTAAATACAGTTGCCTGAAAATAACTAGTTAATGGTCATTGTTTTTACTATAGGTAGGCTACAGTTTAGTGATTAGCTAGCCATCTACAATATTCAGTTTCTAATTTAACACGTCATATGCACATTACCAATACACAAATGGTGTTACATACACTAGGTTTCGGGTTAGCACAGCATCAGAGTATTGGCCCCTTTTCACAACGAAACTGGCATTGGCCCATAAATAGCTGTTCTTCAAAGCCCCTCCCTTGTTTACCACAATCACAATCATTCATGGCCCAGCTGAACTAGACTTGCCTAGTTTTTCTTTGTTGTATTAATGATGATCTGATCAAAGGTATTCAATAGTAAGAGGACAAGACACAGAATCACATAAATTATGTAGGTCTTTTGCAATTCGGTTTGCTCATTGGCAGAGGTGAAATTAAATGATGGCCAAAGGTTTAGGTGTATTTTCTGTAAACATATGACATAAGTAACCCAGAATGATGCTCAAAATGTTTCAGTTTCCAATCCCAATACCTGACATTTGCTCAGTTGTATTTATCAGATATGTGGTATCAGGGCTGGGATCTTGTTAATAAAACATACAGAAGGGTATCCAAGGTTGAGTTGATCTCTCCCACGACAGTCAAATAGCGATGGTCTCTGTCAACAATTGTCATTTTGGTATTTTAAGGGAATACCCTTCTGTATCAGAATTGCTGTACTGCTTGCCTTAGTGCCGTTGAGAAATACAACTGACCAGTGTCATCTACACCAGTGTCTAGTCTGGGAGTCATTGACCCACCCATCTACACCAATGTCTAGTCTGGGAGTCATTGACCCACCCATCTACACCAGTGTC
>JACXGJ010006315.1:0-34938 GCA_016801105.1 Esox niger
CTCTCTCTCTCTCTCTCTCTCTCTCTCTCTCTTTCTCTCTCTGCCTTTCTGTCACACACAGAGCCACAGCATGCCTCCCTTTTGTATCACTCTGAAACAGGCTCTTATTTGTCACCCTGTTGGCATGTTTGATGAAGAATGGTTTCAGTGGACCCCCCAGAGGTCTATCCTTGGGCTCTCACAGAGAAGATTGACAGTGGTAAAACTTACAAACAGCCTCCAACAGGAAATACACAACGTGATTGGCCAGCCTGCTGCGGATTGACATTCGCAGTCTCACTGTATTATTCTGATTCATGCCAAAATAAAGAAGCATGACATCACAGAATAACAAAAAAACTACTCTCTATGCTTTTGACTGAGGTAGGTAGATCTGTATGAACATATGTACATTATTGGTGATTTCACTTGTCATATCTGGGTAAGAGCATCTGCTGGTAGCGTGCTGACTGATGCATTTCTCTTGCACCTGCTACACATAAGCTCTGCTTTGTTAGTTGTTCATAGTCAGTTTTTCATGAAGTGTTTACCTTTGTTTGTCTTCTTTTTGGGTTATTTAAGAGTCCTGCCTACCGGAGATTTGATTGTAATAGACTGTTGCCAACCTCTTAGTCTGGACTGTGCTCCTGTGATCTATTCTAACTACCTTGTTTTACCTTTATCATTCCCCTCCTATATACACAAACCAGAATAGTTGCCTAAATAGTGTCAGCATGCAATTTTATGAATGCTATGTATATAAGCCTATCGAAGCAACAATCAGTTTAACATCTGAAGTTGCTATGGAGATGACTTGGCCACGCTTGGCAAGCAAGTAGCAAATTTAGACCATTGGGAACGCTGTGTCCATTTATGCAAAAACATAAATCACCTTCCCTTTTCTCTGTTGAAATCTGTCTCCATGCCAAAGCTACTTAAAAATCTTTCTCTAAGTTTCCAGTTAGGAATTAACTCTACAGTTACAATCCTGGAAGTGTTTTATCCACCCTCTGTTAAATGTATGCTAATTCATTTCACTGACTTAACTTTTTTTCAATTTCTGAGGTGTTAATAGCAGGGGATTTTTACTGCCTGTGGAACCCAGGACTTACAACGTATGAAGGATTTTTGTGTTAACCTAAACTTGACCCAGTTTATTACTGAGACAACACGATCAAATTAAAAACCACCCTATGAAATCACCCTATGAAATCAGTTTTGATTGATATATTTACATAGACTACAGAGACATTTGTTGACAGTGAGGTATTTCCTATTGGTTGATGCATTTCAGAGCCTTCAAAAGTTATACACAATACCAAGCAAGCAAGTTTATTTATATAGCACAATTCATACATAGAAGCAATTCAATGTGCTTTATAGTGAAAATAGAAATAATGCAATAAAACCAACACATTATTGCAGGAATTATGTGCAAATATAACTATTTTCAAAAACGTGATTACATTCAGTATGAACGTATCAGCAGTGCTATTATGTTCAACCTACCCCGGTGATATTTGTCCTTAAGGGCCCACAATTATGTTCAATGTCAACATGAGAATAATAATAATACAAACTTCAGAAGTAATACACAATACAGATGTGCTGACTAACTCTGAACAACTGACCATAGATAGGACGTGTTGCAGATACTGATGGGCCCCACACATCCTGTCCATACCTCCTGCTAGGAGTGGCACATGTGACCGTCATAGGCTCTAAAGATAGGACCATTGACCATAGGTTGGAACATACCATACAATGGTCTTTTGTAAGATCAACCTTTCTTATTGGAGGGTATTTTACTGTGCAATGGCTGGTTATAACCATTGGCCACCTCCCTTGTATCCTGGTACAAAGATTGCGTCCATCCCGTATTCATTGGAGGGAGAAAGGAAAGAAATATGGAAGGTTAACATTGTTGTCTCGTGCTGAATAAAGATGGCTCTCCCCTGACTTCTGGTTGCCTTTATTTTGTTCATGGAAATCACATGGACGGAAGCGGTCAGACACTTTACAATACATACATAACAAGCAACTACAGATAAAGCAATGGTAGCTAACAAAACAAAAACAAAAAGCTGGTGGGTTTAAACAACATAGGGCAAGGGCTAGGGATGGGCCTGTTTGAACATGAAACTTGAGGTGGTGGATAGAGATGGCAACAGATTTAGAGCCATGGATGAATTGTGGAAGTGCATTCCAAAGTCTTGTCTTGAGAAGTGCTGTTAAGCCTCAGAATCCGGGCCACAGGGGACAGTTATGAACATATTCATAATTAAATACAGTGTCTTATTGCTAGGGTGTTGTGGCCAGAGTGGGGGGCGGGGATGGTGGCTGGGTGTTTCTGCAAATGATTGCTGATGGTTGCGAGATCGATTCTGTCGAGAGGCAACACATTTTTGGTGGGGGAAAATGCATTGAAATATTAAGGAGCAAAATAATAGCGAGGATTTAAGGACCAATTGCTCTGGGAAATGTTGATAGTGAACATAATTTCACTGATTTCACTTAATTCCAGTTAACATAAAATATCTCTTGAGAGGTATGGTTGCACAACAGAAAAGCTGCTTGGGCCAAAGCTAGATTCACAGATTCAGACTGGCATTTTTTTAGGCAATTGAAAAATAGGTGTACAACTTGTTAGAAAATAAAAATCTAATGTTTTCTGAATAATTGAATGTAAGGGAATAAAGCTACGTTTTGGGGAGCGGTTAAATTACTAAGGGGTTGACCCAATTCCTCACCCAACACATTAGTTAAAAGTTGACTAGCACATTACTAAAGCTTTAGTGAACTCACTATAAGGTGGTCTGCATGATTATGAAAGGAAGTTTGCTGAATGAGTGGCTGAATTTTGGTGAAAATGTTTTTCAACAGGGTCCAACGCTAACGTTTTATATCACATATTTGCATGAGATATGAGACATAAGAGCTGATACAAGCAACTGCTGTTAACATAAAAACTCACATCATCACTTTTTAGAAAACGGTTACCAAAATATTATCTATTATATCATTATCATCTTTTCACGAAGATGTTTGCTTATTTAACATGACATAAAAGCATGAAAATAAAATAATTTAGTTAATATATTCGTGGTAACAAATATATGGTGCAATACAGTACTTGCACCAGGCCCAGTTTCCCAAAACACTGAGATGATTGTAAGACGCACATAAGTGGCTCATTATTTCATCAGGGCGTTTCCCGAAAGCATTGTTACTTAAGTGGCACATTACATCACTTGTCAATTAACCAGTGCTCAGGACCACTCACTAGTCCATCGTAACAGGCACTTTACTGTTCTTATGTGAAATAACACCTCCCTCGACATGCAAGGAGTGATTGCAAACAGATAATATTAAGACAATGGAAAATTATTTAAACAGTTTTAATTAAGACCAATTTATTTAGACAAATAAATAAGTGTGTGAGTGGATGTAATTGAATGCAATTGTTAACTGAGGATAAAGAAATGCGTAAGAAAAACAAGTATGTTTCTTCTTTCTGGCAACTTGACCATGCAGCTCATATTTGTTCAAGTATTGTCATATTGTGCTCCTTGAAACAACCACATCATCTTTTTCCAGAGCTTCCAGTATTTCTCCTGAGGTTACCTGTGGGTTTTTCTTTGTATCCTGAACAATTCTTCTGGCAGTTTTTTGTTGAAATCTTTCTTGGTCTACCTGACCGTGACTGGGTATCAAGAGATCCCTGAATTTTCCACCTCTTAATAAGTGACTGAACAGTACTGACTGGCATTTGCAAGGCTTTGAATATCTTTTTATATCCTTTTACATCTTTTGATGTTCCATTACGGTCACAAGGCTGGTAGTAGGACGACACAGGCGCAGAGACGTAGTGGTGGTAATCCATTGTACTTTATTAAAATAATAGAAACCAAACTGAAAGCAGCTTACCGTGACTTGGGTATAGGCTAAGGAGCAACAACAAACCATAATGATCCACACAGAGTGTGGACCAACATTCACCTAAATGGGTTCCCCAATTGGAGGCAACAATCTGCACCTGTCTCCAATTGGGGAGACCAAACTTACATAGAGATGCCTAGAGGCATCTCTTTTTGTCCTGTCCTGACTATGGCCCCAGCGGCGCTGAGGCCGGGACGGGCGGCGGCGCTGAGGCCGGGACGGGCGGCGGCGCTGAGGCCGGGAGGCGGAGGCCAGTCCTCGAAGGGCGGCTTCAGGGCAGCAGGGGGCGCTGGCTGCCCCTCCTGGGCAGCAGGGGGCGCTGGCTGCACCTCCTGGGCAGCAGGGGGCGCTGGCTGCACCTCCTGGGCAGCAGGGGGCGCTGGCTGCACCTCCTGGGCAGCAGGGGGCGCTGGCTGCACCTCCTGGGCAGCAGGGGGCGCTGGCTGCACCTCCTGGGCAGCAGGGGGCGCTGGCTGCACCTCCTGGGCAGCAGGGGGCGCTGGCTGCAACTCCTGGGCAGCAGGGGGCGCTGGCTGCAACTCCTGGGCAGCAGGGGGCGCTGGCTGCAACTCCTGGGCAGCAGGGGGCGCTGGCTGCAACTCCTGGGCAGCAGGGGGCGCTGGCTGCAACTCCTGGGCAGCAGGGGGTGCTGGCTGCAACTCCTGGGCAGCAGGGGGCGCTGGCTGCAACTCCTGGGCAGCAGGGGAAAGACGACGCCTTGGAGCTGGCACCGGACGTATAGCAGGCGTTGGCTGCGGTTTCAGGGCAGCAGGGGGAACTGGCTGCGGCTTCTGTTCAGCAGGGGGAAGCCATCGCCTTGGAGCTGGCACAGGGAGTAGAACAGGCATTGGCTGCTCTAGGCTGGCTGGGGGCTCCGCCACTGGTGGTGAGAATAGATATGGCGGGTCGTGAAAGCCCCACCAGTCTTCACACCTACCGCCAGCCGGGAGGTCTTCTACCTCCATTCCTCCCAATGTAAGCGGCAGCATGGGGTTGTTGTACCACCCATCCGGGGTTGGCAGCCGTGCATTAGGACCCTCCGCTTGCCGCCATAGCTCCCCCCCAAAATTTTCTTGGGGGTGACTCTCCGCAGGCCGGTTTCGTCGCCTGTGACGTCTTGTCCTCCTTTTGGTGCGCTGGGCTGGCCAGGTGGGCAGCTGTTGACAGTAGGGGTTCTCCTCCTCCTCAGTGTTGCTGTCAGGCCAACCAAGGAGTTCCCCTACCGTCCATCTCTGCTGTGTCTTTGTTTGGTGGATCATTCTGTCACAAGGCTGGTAGTAGGAGGACACAGGCGCAGAGACGTAGTGGTGGTAATCCATTGTACTTTATTAAAATAATAGAAACCAAACTGAAAGCAGCTTACCGTGACTTGGGTATAGGCTAAGGAGCAACAACAAACCATAATGATCCACACAGAGTGTGGACCAACATTCACCTAAATGGGTTCCCCAATTGGAGGCAACGATCTGCACCTGCCTCCAATTGGGGAGACCAAACTTACATAGAGATGCCTAGAGGCATCTCTTTTTGTCCTGTCCTGACTATGGCCCCAGCTCTGTGAAGAGATGACTAGGGGCATAGCCAGGACGTGACAATTACCTAGTTACACAGGTCTTTTGACAATTCTCTGCTCACCATGGCTCAATATCTAGCCTGCTAAATGCATCCACATGAGTGCTAACAAACTCATTGACTATTTATACAGACACTAATTGCAATTTGAAAAGCCACAGGTGTGAGAAATTCACCTTTAATTGCCAAACTTTCAAGTTTATGTACATATTTGATCAGGGCCCTTTGGGTGATTTCTGTTATCATTATGATTTAGAAAGGAGCCAAACAACTTATTGCTTATTGCTTCATATGATTGCTATCCTTAAATAAAAGTTTTTTTGCATGATCATATTTTCAAAACGAATGACAACATTTTCAGTTTCTGCCAGGGTATGCAAATGTATGAGCACAACTCTTGGTGTCCCAAGTTTTTTTTGATTCCTTACAACCCTCTTCCTTACAAACAGACTGTGTTAGTACACACTCTTAAGCATTATTTGGACAGTATTGTACTGCTTAAAATGTAGGTTTTACTTATTAGAGAAATTGCAAAGAAAGCCATGAAAGTCAAAGTGTCAATGAACGTAGTTTCCTACACCATCAAATGGCACTTCAAAACTGGAGTAAACTCTGACAGGAAGAGGACTGACAGACCTAAAGAACCAGAAAAAACATTTCTGAACGTCAAGAGCTTGCGTGGTAGGCGGCTCACATGACAAAAGCTTCAAGCACAGCTTAACACTGGTTGAAGTAAGCAAATCTCAGTTTCATCTGTGAAGAGGAGACTTCTAGCTGTAGGTTTGGCAGTTCGAGTGGCAGTAAAAAGCAAATGCTGAACTATAGGCTATTGAGTCGGCAGGAGGATGGTTCCTCAGTGTGTAGCACCAGCTGTCAAACATGGAGGAGGAAGCATGATGGTCTGGGTCCAGAGGCTGTGGATCGCACAGAAAGAGTGGCACACTGAACCAAAACGGCTACTGTGATTTCCACTGTAGAATGTTTGCAACAAGTGTGTTTGGCTGTCAAAGTAGTATTAGTCTACCTTTGCAGACTACTACAACTTAGATTACTCAAAATCATGGCTAGAATTTGGCTAAACAAAACGATCCCACCGGTTGTGTTTACAAAAAAGCCCTTGATGCTATACAGTCATTAGACATACAAAAAATCCACACAGGCTGATAAATCCAGCCTAACCTTCTTAGGTGTGCAGCTGCCTTATTGTAACACTGTTCTTAGGAAATATCCCAAATGATTGGAATTCAGCATATGTGCGGCCAGCAGTATGCTGAAGATAAAAGCGATCTTTACAATTATTGCCTTTTTATTGAACTTGCCTTACTTTAATTAGGAAAAAGCACCAAAAATATATGACGGGATATTTTTTACTTAAATTGCACAATGGCTTCTTAATTCAGAGTTTCTTTTCTCTTCTCACTTTAACAGAAGTAAAAAGACAGATCTGCCACCTGAAAATTATTGTTTGATAGATATTTGTGTGTTTTAGTTGATGGAAAGTCAATTTTATCCAGAAGCCAGTTTGCCTTTTGTTGACCAATAGAAATGTTGCACTGTAGGATGTGATTTTACATGCCCCAAACAATTGTGAAACACTATCATTACACTATTTCTGCAGATATTTCAATGTAACAATGTAAAATTCTTATTACAATGTAAAATTCTACCTTTAGTTTATTTCTGTGATTCGGAAAAGAAACATAAATGACATAGAGAAAACCACAGGCACCCAAGACCTAATGTTTGGTTTATTTAGCAAAGATACGGTAAATGCAGTTATCTTTCACTTTTCTGCTCCAGTTCTGCAATATTTGTAGGCTACCTTTGCACAACTGCTGATTCTCAGCTCTCACTGTAGGTGTTTCCATGGAATTTTTTGTGGGATTAAGATCACTGGACTTTATTCCCTGTCAAAATGTGAATTTCCTCCCAAGCTTCTGTTATTAAGTGAACTAAAACAGGTTATCTTACAGTAGTTCCCTGTATTTTGCTCCATCCACTGCTGCTTCAGTTTTAACAAGATGCCCAGTCTGCAAAATACCATTGTAGCCGTTTAGGTTCAGTGTGCCAATCTTTCTGTGCAATTCACTGCCTCTGGATCCAGACCATCATGCTTCCTCCTCCATGTTTGACAGCTGATGCTACACACTGAGGAACCATCCTTCTGCCTACGCAACAGTGTAGATTTCAGCAATGGCTTTTTTACTAAGAAGCATCCCCACAGCATTATAATGCTAGCGTCATACTTTTCTTCGTAGTCCCTAGATGCAGCTTCCACTTCATGATTATTAATCGAATAGTGCTCATTGTGATTTCAGAAAATATTATAAAACTTTTTGTAAACTATGCATTTATAATTATTTTTGTAATTACTTAAACTATGCATTTGTAACTATCTCTAACATCTCTAGAATTCTCTTTGGTCTTCCATCTTTAAATTGCTGCAATCAGCTGAACAACTTACAGATGAATTGCTCAAAGATCAAACTAATTCTGAAAATCAAGTCAGTAAGAGTTGTTCATAAAGAACGAATTATTTACAAACTGTATATCACACATTTTTGCAGCAACATTACTCAGCTTAACTTTATATCAACTGAGAACATTGTGAACATTGAACAGCAAAACCAGAAATGTTATGAGAATTGACAGAGCCTAATACCTGTCAGGTTATTGGTGTTTAAACCATATAGCAAAACCTGTAAACAGAATTAGAACACAGTAAAAATATTGTAATATAACTGATGTTCAGCCATAATAATGATAAATATACATGTGAAATATGAAGAGAAGGCTGTAGTAAAAGACTTGAACTAAAATCCACCATCCAGTTGAGCACCAAAACAGAACTCACGAGAAAATTAAATATATAAAAATATGGTCTTGATTTTGTCCCTTTCGACTTCCAGTCCCTAGGTTTCTGACTGCTGTGTAATACCTTCAGAGTTATCCCTCAAATAGTTCTGAGGTCCATGTCAGTGAGTTGAGCTCCCTACAGCAGATTGCTGGTCTCCATCAGAGTGTGAAATGAAATATGCTGTGCTGGTTTTCTCCCAGATCTCTTTTGGTTGTTGTTATGAGGGAACACACCAATGGCTCTGTAGAAGGCAACTGACCGATTGAACTTGTCAATGTCTTCATTACAAAGCAGACATGTTGTAAAACACATCACATTGAATGCAAGAATTTCACCTTTCAAAATTGTTGGCAATTCTTGATGTTTGTAGTCCTTATTATAACAACTCTACAATGTCCCATTCATAAACATATGAGAAAGTTGTATGGGTGAAGCAGTAATAAACATCTATGAGTAAAATGATAAAATTGAGGAATTGTTAACTCTGTGAAACCAAAATAAAACTGCATTATGCCACTCTTCATTCTATGTGGTAAAAAGGCATTTAAGAAAATGTTAAAACAAACAATAAATTTGAATGGACCTGCAATATGTCAGGGTGTTCGTAGCACTTGGAATGAACATTGTACCCCCTTGTGATTTCCCCAACCCTCCACGCCCTAGCATGTCACAACCCCACTAAATCGTAATAGTGCTCACCTTTAACCCGGGTGGTCAGTTGCCAAAATATTACTATTTGACAAAGCACAGTTGAGGAGGAAAGACTTATAAATATATTTAAAATCTATTCCTTGTTTTTTGTGTTTCCGATGAAACAACATGGCATACTGTTAAGCATTGGCTAACCTTTTGACAGGATGTAACTACTGCAGGGATTATTAAAAGGCCTCCTGCCAAGCTAGTGACCTGTCTATAGAACTGACCTGTATTTAGAGATGTGTAGTACCACAGCAGGAGCTCTGCAGTTGCCTCTATGCAGCACATCCCTTGGACCACAGCATTCCTTGAGCACGGAACATGAAAAATGAAAGAAGATGGAAGAAGGAATATTAGAGAAAGGGGAGGAAAAGGGATCATATGTCATGACTGCACATCATCTACCCCAGTATTTCCAACCAGGATGGGCTCGGTTTGGTTGGTTTTCTGAAGGGGACAAAGGGACATGTATATTTAAAGGGCTCCCATAAACCCAAAGGTCACATCATTAGGATTTTTCCAGGCCGATTCAGATTATTGTTGGGATACTAGAAAAGTCGATATCTGATTGATCCGACGTTTTTAACAATATATTTACATATATATTAGGTTTGGACACTGCCATAATCTTCATAATTTTGGCATTGTACACCACCACAACGTATTTGAAATGAAACAACTGAGATGCAATTGAAGTGCAGACCGTCAGCTTATTTCAAGGTGTTGAACAAAAAATATTGTATGGAAAGTTTAAGAATTGCAACCATTCTCATACATTCTCCTTATGGGCTCAAATGTAATTGGACAAATTAACACAATCATAAATAAAATATGAATTATTTAAACTTTGTCAAGAATCCTTTGCAGGCAATGACTGTTTGAAGTCTGGAATGCATGGACATAACCAAATGCAGGGTTTCCTCCTTTGTGATGCTTTGCCAGGCCTTTACTGCATTTGTCTTTGGTTGTTGTTTATTTGTGAGTATTTCTGCTTTAACTTTTGTCTTCAGCAAGTGAAATGCATACTCGAACAGGTTGAGATCAAGTGATTGACTTGGCCATTGCAGAATATTCCTCTCATTTGCCTTAAAACCTCATGGGTTGCTTTTGACGTATGTTTTGGGTCACAGCCCATCTGTAAAGTAAATCGCCATCCAATCAACTTTGAATTTGGTTGAATCTGAGCGGACATTATATTCCTATACACCTCAGAATTCATCCGGCTGCTTCTGTCACATCATCAATAAACACTAGTGATCCAGTGCCATTGTAAGCCATGCATGCCCATGCCATCACACTGCCTGCACCGTGTTTTACAGATGATGTGGTAACCTTCGGGTCATGAGCCATTCCAAGCCTCTTCCAAACATCATTCTGGTTCAGGTTGATCTTTGGACTTGACAGGTTATGAGGGAGCAGCGGCCCGAGACCCTAAGCAGTCTAGGGGAGACAAAGGGAGAGACAAAGAGAGAGACAAAGAGAGAGGGAGAGAAAAGCGATGAACCATCAAAATGCAAAACATTTTAGTCATCCTTTAGTGGTGGAAATGCCCCGCTGCTTCTGGAAGTTTCCGCAACCCACCGCGGGGCACACTCGCTTTCCAAACTGACTGCGCCTCGTTCCTCTCCCAGTGCGTGCTCTTCATGGTCATCCACTTTCCAGACCTAGTTGCCCTCTCCTGGCGGCTGGGAGTCTCGACACAGGTCTGGTCATGACAACTCAACAATGAAAATGTCTACCGACCAGAACGGGAGGCAACACTAAGATGATATGCCTTGTTAATGTGGTTGACTTAATATCTTATCTAATAAGGCAGTTTAACAGATAAATAGAATCCTCGCTAACCAGCTTGCAATATCAACCATGTGTAGCTGGTAATTGACTATGTGATGATTGACTGTTTTCTAAAAGCAGTCAGTCATCTTATTTGGGTGTCAATTTCAACACTCACAATTTGTAGTCCTTTTGATGCTGCTCCTCAATTTTTTGAAATGGTCACAGACTCAAGCACTTTTTCATGTTATAGTTTTAACACTAGAGACCCCTAAAAAGTGTAACTGTTAGTCAACACTCATAACAACGATTAGAATTGTTTTTAAAAAATCATCGGTAGAAGGACCTGTATATTAAATACAAATTATGCAACTTTTGTCAATTTAAGAAAAGCCTATATTCCATCAGTTAGTTTAATTATATATTTCACAATGATTTACCTGAGTGATACACTGTGGGTTTTGTAGACAACATGAGTCTCAACAGATTTCTTTAACCAATTTCATGTTGGTTGCTAACTTACATGTGTCATTTATTTTGCATTAATTGTCATTTATTTGCATTATTTTACTATGTTCGTCATAGGAATGTGTTGGTTTGGCTGAATTATCGCTTTAAATCTGACAATACATAGAAGAGCCTATACATAAATACACTAAATACATGTATAACAAATTAGGGTGAGAATTTGAAAATGCATAGATAAGGCTAATTACAGAGCCAGAAGAGAGGAAAGGTTCTACTGAGAAACGGAAGAGCTCAAAAAGCTTTTAAATTGAAACAGATGGGAAGAGAATAAGGAGAAGACTATTTCCTGCCAAATGTGTAATGGCGGTTTGTGTAAAGATGGGAGTGAGACGGTAAAAGCATTGAAAACCCAAGGTCATGTCTGCTTCTCTCTGAATGAGTGTGAAAGTGCCGCCGCGGACAACCACATGAAAGGAGAGAGGAGGTACAGTGCATTAGTAATACTACCACAAAATATTTGTGTCTGTGCGCGTGCATGTCGTAGGACAGAGGAGGCGTCATAAAGGCTTGGTGAGTGTAGACACAGGTAAAATTCCATTGTAGATCTTCCTAATTTCTCTCTTGTAATCAAGTGGTTGAGATATAAATTCGTTAGTAGGCTGATGGATGTGTGTCCCCACCTTCTTGACATTCATGGATACTAATATGTACCCAACCATGGAAGCCCCATCCACACTTAGTATCAGCATTTGTTAGAGGAAAAAACAGGCACAAGTTTAAAAACAACTGGCTACTAATTATTTTATCAAGAAAATGTGTTCCCAATCTACAACCCTGTTGCCATGAAATTTGTGACGCTGTGTAAAATACTAATAAAAACAGAATACAATGATGTGCAAATCATTTAACGACTATATTTAATTGAAAAATGTAATAAGAAAACATCCAATACTGAACAAAAGAAATGATACTGGTTTGGAAAAATATACAGCTCGGGAAATAGTTAAGAGACCTTTTTATTTCCTTTCTTAAAAAGTTGAAAAGGATAGTTTTGAGTGAGGAACTGCAGAATCGTTCAATTACTTTTGAATCAATAAGGAGCTAAATCTAGACTAAAATAGATAATGTCATTTATAAAACACACATTCCTGTATAATTACTTTTTTTATTTGCAAACATAATGAAAGCTCTTCCTTCTATGCTCCCCACTGTATATATATATATATATATATATATATATATATATATATATATATATATATATATATATATATATATAGTAGTATAGTTATTACATTTGTATTGATGTTGTATCCTGTGTATGCACAAACATATACACACGTAAACCCAGGCATTTGAATGCATTGGCCACCTCCATTACCCTCTGGCTTGCATTTTGACAGGCCAATTCACACATTCTCTCATAACACACATCCAGGCCCCCACTTTTGACAATGTTATGTTAAAAAATAAATCAACACAGCCTTTACTGAAAACACTGAAGTTGCTGACAGTTAACAATGTACTCTTATGTGTGCACTGACAGTCATCAAAGCCAGTTTTCATCAAGGAAACAGTAAACACCAGATTAATGTCTACTATTTACACATTTTATGATTATATTTCATATCTTACCTTTTAGCTATAAGCTCAGGTTTTTGGATGAATCAATGCTGCCTGGAAAGAAAACAATATTTACAGTATTGTACAGAAAAATGCAGGCATTGGTAATTCTTTAGCCTATGGTTTTGTCAACCATTGGTTATATTTTCTTAACTTTTTTGATAATTACCTAAAATGCTATTCCATACACTAAGAGCTCCGACATGAATTTTGTATTTTCTATTCATGCATTCACTGACCATAGAAATGTTATTATTGTCATCATGGAAATTGCTCTTCAAGAAATCTCTGAGGTTTTTTCTGTCACATTTTCCCAGTGATCTCTGTAGCTATGAATGAATCAAGACTTGGGACTTGTCAGTCTCTCTCTCCCTCTCTTTATTATGAAATAAATAAACAGACTTTGTCTTCCATTATCATCCCACTTGTAGTCCTGCAACATTTGTATTTGAAATGAGACACATTTTGTTTGCTGGCAATTTGCCTTCCCTTCCCTACAGTTGATAAGGCTGAACCTATTAAATTGCTGTAAATCGTTGCTCATTGAGTTGTGCGGATGCTGAGGAAATGTTGTCTATTACAATGCAGGGATTGAGTTTGACGTGGATGTTTTATGGAAAATGTCAGAGGGAGAGTGTGTTTGAGTGTGCATGCGCCCATGAGGCACGTGTTTCCGACCTGCACGTGTCTGTGATCTGTGTGTTCCTAAATCTACAGCCTGTGCCGTTTCTTGTTCTTGTGTGTTTGCTAATATAACACATCCTGCCCTCTGCTGTGACACTGTCAGTCAGAGATTGGGTAAAGTTAGAAACAATTCATGTCAATGGTCTTTTAGATTAGACAGGATTAACTATTCTATTACGCGACACAATCTAAAAGCTTCAGGTTGGAGGAAAAAACCAAGACTCAGATAACTCTATCTGGCACGTTAGTTGTTCATCACATGCAATATCTCAGACACCACAGGCCAATTTTGACAAAACTTGGGTTAATGATGTGTCTTGCCATAGACATCATTAATAAAATTACACTGATTGGCTCAAGGCCCAGAGGTGTGCTACAGTAATCAACTGAAATTCGTTAGTCGTAATATCTCAGACACCGCAGGCCTGATATTGACAGAGCTTGGATGAATGATGCATCTTGCAAAAGGAAATTACACAAATTGGTCCAAGGAGCTGATATTCATTAGCCACATTAAATATCTCAATTGGCTTAAAGTGTTGCGTCATCTGAGAGAGACAACATATTTACCGTTGCCTGGTCCTCATTGTATTTCCTACCAGGTAGTCTTCTATGGAATCCTTATTCATCTTCCATGCTGTTTTACCGTAGTGAGTAGGGCTTTCACGGCCAGGACTTGGTGTGTATACAATGTGATGTTCTGCACCTCTGGAGTAACTCACTCCCATCACATATTAAATAGTAACAATATCAACACCGTAAGACCATTAATAACAATCCCCATAGGCGATGAGCAAGATTACCAGTACTCATCCACCCACTGAAGGATAAGTCTTAACTTTCCAAAAAAGTTGAAAATGAGTGAGGAACAGACACATTCAATTTGCAGTGGTGTCTTAATTTTAATCCTTCTGTTTCTCACTCCAAACCTTCCTTTCCAACATTTTGGGAAAGGAAAGAAAAATGTGCAGTGGTCTCCTAATTTTTTTCCGAGCTGTATAAACATTCATACTTAGTAGAAAACCTTGCAAACATCTAATTTCACCCAGCAAGCCAAAAACCAAATAATAAGAGAAAGACTCATGTCCTTGCTCATCCGAAAACAGTAAACAAGCATAGAAACTGTTTTAAGTACAGGACCTCCAATTCTCCTAGGCCTTCTCACCATCACATTCATTTTTGTTTTCCGCAAAGAGAAACATTGCTGTGCCATACCTCCCAAAAAGCAGTCAGCAGGGAACTGGATCTTCATTTGCTATAAATATAAACATATAAAAATATTACACTTGGCTTGGTAATGCTGAGAGAGTGCTAGGTGGCCAGACTGTGACCTGACTACAACTGAAAGAGGGGTTAGGGTTAGACAGAGAGGGGTAGGCATGAATGGACTATTTAAAGAACAGAGGAAAATGGGAGAGGGAGAGAGACAAACATATTGTGAGTGGGAGAGAAAAGGAATGTGGTTAAGAGAGGTATTAGAGTGGGAGAGCGTAACATTTTAAGGTGGAAAGGCAGAAAAGATAACTCCTCCCTTGTTCTGTCACTCAACCAAACCCAACACCACTACCTGGTTAACACCAGGTAAGATTAAGCATTCTTTCTGCGTTTGTTGGAATAAATACCTTTCCAATTCAGGCAATTTCAGAAATGTATTGAGCATAATATTCGATACTTGGAACTAACGTATTAATTTCAGCCAAAATATGGTAGGGGAAAACAAATTACAACCCTTAAAGATTTAAATCATTTAAAATGTCAAACTTAGTACATTGCATTCAATGGGATAAGACAAATTTCACATTGTTGACATTTATGTCAATATATTGCATTCATTAGAAAATTATAAACTTTAATTGTTGACAATTTTGTCTATAAATTGCAATTAAGTATAAACGAGGTATCACAGGTTGGGCGTTTATGCTTTTCATTTAATTGAAATAGATTTTAATCAACCAATGAATGCTTATGGCAGTGCATTGCAGTCAATAGCAATGGCCCTCAATGACCTACAGACAGATATAAACATCAAGCATGAGACATATTTACTATTGTATGCAAAGTAAAACCAAACCTTCTCAATGGTGTGCCTTATGGTGATTGCTCAGATGTTGTCTTCCCACTTGTGATTGTGCATTGTGAATTCTCTGCAAATTATCTCCTTGTGCATCATTACGTAAATTCACATTTGTCACAGAGACTATAACTGTATATCTTTGTTCAGCTTCTAATTTTTTTAAATGGGTCCATATCTTGGTGAACATTCCTAAGATTTGATGGTGACGTTACAGACACATTACGACAGTTCCCTGCCAACACACATGGTTGGGATCTTTACCAGTAATAAATATATCGTATTTTCACCTGTCACTACTCATTGATAATGATGATAAAGCAAAATCAACCGAATCGCTGAAAGTTTGCTGTGGATCAAGTGTAGCATTATTCCCAAAAAAATGTATCTGACATTATAAAATGTCACATGAGAATTGTACGAAGTGGAATCAATGGAACTCAATTGTTTTTTGAACTATTATTTCTGCTTTCGGGAATTTCATTTTACTTTGAAAAATGACCTGTAAACTTTACCTGGGTATTGATCAAATAATATTGACAGTAAGCACACTCATATACACACACTACAAACAACTAGAGGACAGAATTGTATTCCCCAGGCCACCCATGCTGTGCAGTCATCTTAGGCACTGCATTAAAGTGTGGCAGCATCACTTCCTCAGGTCATGGCGTATTGGTGCAAAGTGCAAATTGGCTCAGCCCCACCTGGATTGGGAACAGGAATGATTGGTTAGGGATGCCTTGCCACCTCACGCTTAAGAGACTCCTGGTGGCGGGCAGCTAATTGTGGTGATAAGTAACAGCCATAGAAGGTATTTGATGTGATGAGGCTAAGCCATGGGTACACATTGGAAAACCCCAAAAGAATTATTCTGCAGTTAGAAGTCATATACTAAACAACCCCCAAGCTAAGTATGTGAGGCTCAACATAATATAACGAAAATAATATTTGCAAAGTTCCAAATTTGTTGGCTTTGGGAGAAGAGAAGGTTCTGGCAATATTCCAATGTCAGTATGGAGATATCAGTCACCACCAGGAAGTAGTCTCTTCTATGGTAATCAACTGCATTATACACACTCTGGGGGTAAGTGCACACACACCCTGGGGAAACAACAAGCAGAGCAGAGAAAATCCTTTTTTTCCATCCACACACATTGGCAATTTCCAATATATCTTCCCAATATGGCAATGCAGTCTCCATCATTCACATTTTGTTTTCCTCGCTATCATTTCTCATCTCTCATTTGGAGTCATTGTTTTCCAAAACAGAATTATAGCTGCATTTATTACGTATTCTTTGTGAATCCTATATGAGAGGATAGAGACATAGCGGTATATTCATTGGTCAATACAGTACGCAGCCTGCAACGACAATGCTAGTTAGCTTTTCCTGTGTGAATAAAACAAATTTGCATGTATTGCAGTATTATGTTAGTGGAAAAGGTTTATGAAAATACATATCAGTCCCTCAGTCCTTATTAATTTATAAATCTATCCTAATTCAAAATATATATTGAATGGGCTCCATCTTACAATGATTTGCTTTTAACATATTCATTGATTATTTAAAATTTAGTTGACACGTTATTAGCGTTTTTAATTAAAGTTTTGTATTTTTCTGTTTTCACATTTGAGTTAATAGTCTATGGTTCCCAAATATGTTCTTAACAATATTTATTGTATGAGAGACTGGTTTGTGAAATCTTGATTTCAATGCACTGTACTCCAACTCCGCCAGCTGTATGCCTTTTTGACTTCTACAACTTGTCTAGTTGAGATTTCCCTACACTCTCCTGTAGTCCAGGCCGATAACTCTGGGGTCGTTTCAGTTCACTGTCTTAACAAAAAATATTAAATCGATATCCCTGGCCTGATCCCCGGTCTGATTCTTACGTATCCCCTCAAACACACACACAAGCAAATCGTGCTCTGGAAGAATTCTGGTCTTAGGCAAGGTCACTCACCATACACATACGGTGCGTTGTTCAATGAAACACATCTGCTCTACCAGCAGTACACAACCATAATGAGCAGTGGGAGCTGCTCAAGATGCTGTTACTGCTTGCAGGTCCATAGTGGGACATTTCAATCATTGACCTGAAGCTGTAACCTTTTCTGTTCCCAGCTAAATGTGGATAAATGGATGGGAAGACAGTCCAATCTGCTGAGCAGCTCCATGTAGGTCCTTCCAAAGGATGGCAGCGTAGTGTTCAATGGCGTTAATGTAGGTGACAGAAGCTTGTTAAGTCTACTCACATGGGCATCCTTTGTGAGGAACACTTTAGAGGTACATCTTAGGATTGAATACGAATTTATAGACGCCGTCCATGAGATATTTGAATTGCAAGAAAAAATAATGTACTTACAATATTTTGCGCCTGGAGTTGTAAAATGTTGTTTACACATGTTGCATGATCATAACCTGTAGATGGAATCACTATTATGTAACACCTTGTCACGAAATTCTAAATATGGAACGAGTGGTATGATGACCCATATCAGCAAATGTTTTCAGGGAGATTTTGAGCACTACAGTTACAGCCAGTGGACAAAAAGCCCTGAAAGCATCTTTAATATATGTATGCCAAGGACACAGGACTTTCCATAAATGATGTATTGATGTCATGCATTACGGATACAGAACATCTTATGTTGATGAATTTGTGTGTCTGCTTGACCTATGCATCATCTCTCCGGCCTAACTGGATGAGTAAGATCATATCTGCGGTGTCTGTCCTCTCCATCGACATCCTGTATTATAATTTACATTCTATCTCCATCCCCCCTCTCTCCCTCACTTTCACTCCCTCTTGCGCCAGATATTTCCATCAGGCACCCTAATTCTGGCACAAACATGCGTCTTTCAGATGTGAATGAATATTGCACTGCCGATGTGTGCTGAGAGAGTAAAGTGGCACATCCCGGTTTTGTTGTATCTTTTTTTTCTCCTGCCATTTGCCATTAAATGATATGGCCGGTCAAGGTTGGCATTTAGGGTGGCCTGCCAATACATAAAGAAGCCCAGCGCTAATTGACTCAATGCTATTCATTACACTACTCCGTCCTAGGAAAATAATTGCTTGGTGGCTTGTTAAACCCCTCAACAATCACCCATGTTGACTCTGGGAGGGCTGAGTTGATATGACACCATATTGGTACATGCTGGTTATAAATAAATAAATACACACTGAAATGGGAGAAAGTTTATTTAAATGAGTAATTGCGAGCTAGTTGACTTCTTTAACCGCAACGGAGAGCATGCTGCAAGTATTGAGTGTTGGTAATATTTTCTAAATAGTTTATACATTTCACCAGGTTCATGCAAGCTCAAGCTTCTTCCTCCACTCCTATCACCTACAGAAGGATAGGGGGAACATGGTGAATTATCTGTCAATTTAACTCTTCCCTTTGGAGGGATTATAGAGTGTTTGTGCGTATGTGTGGAGTGTGGAGTTCAGTGCAGTACACCCTCAGAGATATTTATCTGTTCCTAATCAGTATAAATCAGAAGCAATATTGACACCTAATTTCTTTAACATTTCCTTAAAAGAGCGCAGAAAAACCTCAGATATCAGAAAAGCTCCTTACCGTTACGGTAAAGGAACGCATTACATTATTCATAATTCAGGCAATTTGGGCAATATTGACACTGTGATAAGCTGAACTGAGTTTATGAGGCTTTTCAAACCAAGAGGGGACACAAGCGTGTACCCAGATTCTGCTGACTCAGCAGAATATCATCAAACTAATCACATTTTAATGTCTCTAACTGCCAAGGTCAGGGAGACCGGGAATTAAGAAATATCGCCAAAGGGGACTACTTAAATCCCCAACTGACTCTACCAAACTAGTCCCAAGGACCTGACAGGCTGACACAGTAGAATAGGGGATTTGAGCAAGGACCAATGGCTTTTGTAAGATAACTATACCATGGGTCAATAAAACAGACTAATGGAATATGCAATAACATTAATTAACTGTCTATAGGGTCACCGAGACTGAAGTAGAAGTAGTAGTGGATATGACTGGACTAGGGATGCCTAGTGTTACGGACGCCTTACGAGGTAGGCGCACGCAACACCCCACTGCTTGTATACTCCCAGTGGTAGCAGCAACACGTGGGGTAGAGGGTGCCAGGAAGGGAGTCAGACAACCAGGCTGATGGGCTAGCCCAATGATTTGGGTATTTAATTAACACAAACAAACCATACAATGTAACAAACAATAGGGAAAGAGGGCAGGTAACACAAGCAGGAGTAGGGCAATGCTAGCGGTCTGTCAAACCAAAGAAAACAAAAACAAAGGACCCTGTACTTCCCTACACCTCTAAACCTGCCTAACCAAAACTTCCCTAGCAGAACTCTGACCTCACTGCTACAATAACACTGGGCGACAGCCACTGGCTTCTAACCTGGTGTATATAACAGTGGGTTATCTATGGGCGTAAGTATACCCCAGGGTATCTTCCTAGCCCTACTCCACAGAGGACTAAGATGAGGGGAAAACCCCAAAACACTATCACAAGCCACTCTTTCACACACTCAACTAACCTAACCTAATCTAACCCTAAATCGAATTCTAATTTCTATAGTCTATATGTTTAGTTCTGTCTCACTCTCACACACACCAAACACAACAATTTGCTATGCTAAGCTTCCATGCACATAAAAACTGATGGTCTTTATAGGCCGGTGAGCCGCTCTGGATTGGTTGGTGGAGGCGACGGCCACGCCCATCTCATTACGGCAACACACCGCAACTGGGAAGGAAACAAAGAAACACAAAAGGACAGAAAACAACACAGAGGACGTAACACCTAATCTGTTACCTTGGGCTTTTGAACCTAAGCCTTCGCCTGCCTCAAGCCAAATGCAGCTCAAAACGGATGCTGAGAGGCAAAAAAATGAATACTTCAACACAGAAAATAATACTCTACAGTAAAACTCATCCAAAGAGAGCAAACGTCTTCAGAGCTGGTGAACTTATGGACCTATAGGTCTTATAATTCTGTTTATTCAGAATTGTATTTGGTTTGTTTATTCTATTTCATCAATATCTCTCTGAATTGCCATTTAATGTACACGATTCTTTGCAATTGATTCCAAATTATCAACAAAAAATATGATCAAATCTATAGCGTGGTCGATTATGGTCATCTTAAAAGGTGGAAACAGCTAAGTTAAATTGAACATTTGAATGGAGAGATATCACCCAGTGTTTTTCAGGGTATTTGGCGCAGTGAAACTAAGCCAAGACATATCAACAGAGGTTATGGATGATGTTAATCCCTTCAGGGTTCGTACCGAGACAAAACTGTCAATCAATTTACGGGATAGTTGACATTAAAAAAAATTCTCTCCAAAGTTGCATTGTAAAAACTGAAGGTCTACAGGGATAGAGAACAATATGACTATTTGTCATTCTTTAGTTTCCTTCTCTTATACTTTTCAGTGAGTGTTCAGTGTAGATGAGACTCTGTGGCAGCATAATGGTATCTTTGAGCGCTGGTCTGACTTCCTGCCCACCTGCCTGCTGCTGCTGGATCATTTTATGAAACAGATCCAATTTTATTCCCTCCGACCTTTAAAAGTATATTTCTAGTGCTATGTCACTAAAATCTGTTTTGTATTAATTGTAATGACCCTGTAATTATGTGTACTGCATTTATTTAAATATATTTACTATTTGACAATATCTTGTTTTTACTGTACTGAGGTTAAAGTCTTTGATTTTTTCCGTTCTAGATTTGAAATGACACAATGACTAAGGGTAAAAACTGTTAATTTAGGGTAATTTCCTCCATATCGAATTTGCCATTCACAGTAAAATGTTTTTACTGTTACCCCATTTTAGGTTGCCAAAAGTGATTACGGATTAACTTGTAGAATGATGTAGCCATGTTTAGTAATTAACATCTGTATGCAAGGAATTCCTGAAGTCTATAACCCATGGACATCATCAGACAAAGGGTGTCCTACCCAGTGATACACGGTCAGACCTGCACTGCAGCTGTCTTCAGTTCTTGCTTCATTGTTTCAGGCCTATTTTGCCTGAAGTCTTGCCTTTTGAAGTCAGATCGAGTGATTGACTTGGTCAGTCAAGAACTTTGCCCTGTTTGCCCCAGGCCAATCCAGTTAAGTCAAATTAGGTTCCTACTGTCGACCAACCCAACGACAGTTGTCGAATAGCATTACACTTTGTAATAAATGTCTCTATCCATTCATAAAACGATGTGGCGAGTAAAGAGGAGCAACCTTGAGGCATTTTCCATTTACTCCTTGGTAGCTATGGCAGAATGTTTGGGGGTCATTGCTGCTGCATGCTGTCCAACGGGTTTAGTGGGATTTGGTTGTAGCTGTGCAGACACAATGAATCTTTACACTACAGAATTCATCCTTTTGCTCCGTAAGCAGTTACATCATCAACGAAGAGCCAGTTCCAGTGGCAGCCATACACGCCCAAAGCATAACACCACCTCCAGCATATTTCACAGATGAAGTAGAATGCCAATTTCTTGTTTACTCCACACTTTCAAATGCCATCATTCTAGGATATGTTCATTTGTGCCTCATCGGTCTATAAAGCAATTTTCCCAAAATTTGCTGGCTTTTCAGGTACTTTTCAGAAAATCCTATTTTGAAGAGTAACTAGTGTTTTTGCATCTTGCATTCCAGCATCTGTAGTTTGACTGAATGCATTTTCAGTGTATGGTGGTGACAGACACATCCACGCCTACCTCCTTGTAAGTGTTCCCAATCTCTCTGACAGTTCATTTCTTCTTTATGGTGAGCATTCTAGGATTTTTTGGCCATTGGTGAGCTCACCAATTCCTTCTCCTTAATGTACTAAAATGTCTGATTGATTTTTCTGCCTCGTGATGGCCAGCTCAACTTGTACTTCTTTGGTGCTCTTGTTTTGAGACACCAGCACCAGGCTCCCAAACTATTAGTTGAACTTAGATCGTTCACGGTATTGACAATTCAAAGTTAAGGGAACTTAAAAGAGTTGTGTAGTGTAATGTTAATGTTGTCACTAGTCACATTCATGATGAGTAAATTACCTAGCAACCTAGCCAAATTAGCTGGCTAGCTCACAATAATGTCAATGTTGGCTGCATTGTGACGACCACGCCATCTACTGCCAATCCTCCCCCTGCATGAGGCGGGCTTCGGCGTTCGACGTCACCAACCTTCTGACACCATCGCCCCATCTCATCAACTCATTGCACCTGTTGTCTCGTTTAGCGCACCTGATCATCATTTAGTCATTCCCCTCAGTATATATGTTCCCTCTGCTCCCTTTGTCTTTGTGTGTTATTGTCTCTACGCAGAAGAGCATATGTCAGCTCTCTCTCTATATATATATAAAATGAACCTAAACATACCAGGTCCGCAGTCCGCTTCATCCTTCCTTCTAACCGAAAACGCTGACATGCATACAGTTACTGTAATAATCGGGGGAACATAATATGGAGTTAACCATACATTGCAAATGACACAGTTGCTCATCTTCACAGTCTAACTTGCCCTATGTAGTGGATAAGAATCTGAGTATTGTTTGGACCTTGTCCTATTCCTCAAAATTGTAGATAGTTAGCTGTAGTTGTCTAAAATGGTCTGCGTTGGGTTTGATTCAGCCCTAAATGTCCTGAGAGCATGTTGATTTATCTTTTTTGAATAATTTATACAGTTACAACAGTTACTTTCTGCTGTAAAAATATCACGGGTGAAGCTTAGGGTATGTTGTCCTAAGAAGAAATAAGTAATTGTTTTCAAGTGCTGCACATTGAATAAAAAAAGACTAAAATAACACTAACACTAATATTAGACTAACTTAACTGAAATTTTATGAGTATTCGTAGACTAAAACTAAGATGGCTGAAAATGACAAAAATCTGATTAATACTAAAGTAATACTGAAAAAAAATGTTTTTTTGACAAATTGCTAAGACTATGACTAAATCTAAATATAACTGGAAAAGATTTAACAAGCATTTCAAACTTGTTAGCCTTCTCTATTATAACTATCACTTATCTGGACTTCTAGCGATTATATCCCCACACTGCCACTCAGTGTTGAAAAATGATATAGGTAACAATATAGAAGTACCAATTCTAGAACACAGACCACACAAATATTGAAGTTAACTCAAAAGTCCTCCTTCAATGGCAAGGGTGAATAAAAGAGGACGGACTCTGTTCTCATTAGAAATATAGAGACTTGAAACATTTATGTTTGACTATCTTTCTATTGGCATTAACAGGCAAAAACATGTTTGGGTACTGGTATTATGTTCTCTGTTCGGACCCAGTTTTTTTGCATTGGACCTTTCTCCTGTCTCATGTTGAATGTATGTTTTTCCCAAGGGCCCTATGTCTGGGTTTGACAGGTCCTGTGATTGCCTCAGTGGCCTTCATTTCCTCTCCTTGTCAGCTCTGTGCTTTGTCTCTACTACCCTGCCTCTTACCTGTCTCTCAACAATGACACCAGCTTGGGAAAGCATCCATCCTAAGACATGCATGCTGTGTCAGTGATTTCACTAGCTGCAGTGTTTGTGGTTTGCTTCCTGTTTCTTTCAGCATGAACCTAAGTAGTATGTGGTGTTGTCCTGGTGAAGCTGCAGGCTTAGGATGTGCAATTGGATATCCATTTGTTTGCACATTAATGGGTACAAAGCTGCTTCCCTTTCTACAGATCCTCTTATATTAGAGCCACCTGACTCAAAGTCAGTGTAAAGACAATGGACACAGGCAGCAAATATGGGCAGCCTACACAGGTCTGGTGCTTAATAAACCTGCATTTTGCTGAGATAATATGGGCTTATCTCAGGAAAAGCTACCATAGCTAGAAAGGATCTGGCCACACCGAGCCATACTGAGCAAAATGCCAATGTGAGGTCCATAACCAAAGTGCATTGGCTCAGTGTGGGCAGCCTGTGTTGGGCTATTATCTTTGCCTGCATTGTGCCCTTATAGTGCCAACATGAACGGGTTTGCGGAGGAATTTACATCTGAATAACACTGATGTTGCTGTGACAGATGAAACCGGAGGAGACTGCCAGTGTAACCCTATCATAGTTAATGGAGCTGACAGAGTGCACAGAAAGCACACAGACTGGTGTGACATGAGGAAAGCAATACTACAGGCCAAGGTTGCATAAAACCAAATTTTTTCCCAATTATGATAAAGAGAATGTTCTGTTATAGGGTAGGCTCGAGTCATTGACTTAATTACATTTTTGCCTTTGTCTCTCACCTCTCTTACCTGTAACCAATGAAGCAATGTTTAATATGTGAAACATGGATACACTTTAGGTCTCCAGAAATTGAATTCTGATGATTTAGAAATGATTCAGTTTCTGAATCATAATTGCAATCAAAGACCAATACTTGTTAAGGGTTTAACTTCAATGGCATCATTTATTGACTATTTTCTGCAATTGCATGTGTCTGTGTTCATCTGTCTGGGGCTTTGTTTATAGAGGCTCTCACGGGAGAGTGACAGACATGTGAAAAGGAGGCCCGATAAATGATCTTGTATTTTCACCATCCCACAATTTCAACCATCCTTCCATGTCTCACCACCTCCCCGGTGATTTTCGATCCGTCATTCACCTCCAATATGAAGATGTACAGCAATCCTCAGGCTGATAGCAATGTATGGCAGGCAGAGAGAGATGGCTGCATGCGTCGCTTCAAGAGGATGCCTCTAATTTTAACAGCAGGGAATAATCCCAGACATTTTCCACAATGTATATTTGAAAAGAGCCTATTGATATTGGCCGGCTACCTGTACATGTACTCGTTCCCACGACGCACATGTTAAGTAGTAGTGTTCAGTCCTGGTAACACCACGGCAGGCCTTTAACGATATATTGTGTGCTTGCAGGTGTGTGAACAGGTTATTTTGTCTGAGACCGTGAGCTCTCAGGGAGTGTATTCAAATCCTATTTGAGGCTATTCCCAGTTTGTTTCTGTGGATCAAATTATCTGGACCGCTGCTGATTAAAATGTTAATAAAACCCTCTGGGTAGCTCTGAGTCTGTGTGCAATGCGTGTACGGCTTACTGAGACAACAGGCGGGTGATGGAGCAGCTCCCTACCTGCCATTCCAGTCCACATTGCTACTGGTTTCCTGCAGCAGGTTAAACAGATATATCAGTCACAGTCGGAAGAGATCGTACTGATCCCAAAGACGTCCAATCATTGCGCTAAAGCTGGTTAGCATTGACTCATGAACATATTTCTGATTTCCTTTATAGTGAACACAGAGAAATACAGTATTTCACAAGTGAATCTGACAAATACACGCTCTAATCTGGTCCCTTCACTCAAACCGACATTGTATGGCGCCTGGTGGTCATACAGCTGACAGCTGGGTGTGCCTTGGCCCTGGACACATGCCTCCAAATGGTACGACCACCAGCACTCATTCATCCGAAACTTCCACCGGGAGTGTTAAGAATTAATTTATTACCATATCCTTATTTATCCATTATTCAGCAAATTAACTGTAATAAATGGACTGTTTTAGACTAGGCCTATTTTTGCTTTAGACTTCATGGTTGCCACGTATAGAATAAGAGCTAGGTCAGCATGCCCTTTTCTTCGTAGTGATTATGGCTACAACCGAAGGCACCAGGCCTCAAACTGATCTTATCTATGGCCCTGTACAGATGGCTCCAAGGTGAAGTTGCCTGTGACTCCTCTGTTTGTTCCATTTGGGCAGGACAGAGACCAGGGGTAGCTCAGATCAGGAGGTCTGAGAACTATGACCTACATAGAACCATGGTTGCCTTGACAATGTAGAGTTCTATCTTGTTTTATGATTAGTATGACGACTTGTTTTCTGTATGTATCTTATAGCATAAGAGATAATATATTTGGAGCTGACAAGAAGTGGTATAAAGAGAAGAAAGCAATGATGTAAGAGTAGAGCAGTCTGTCATGATATTACTCTGGTTCTCATTTGTGATTTTCTGATGATTGTTCCTGTGGATCCACGTAATTAAACTTGAAATAGTCAACTGTTATTTTTTATTTTTAATAAATCGCGAACATTTTCCATCTTCCACAGGAGGCTGCCCCAGAGTTTGACAACTTTGGTTTGATTTCTCCCTCACTTTTTCCGCTCACACAAATCTTTTTGATACTAAAATACCCACACTGTGTGTCTCCCCATAACACTATCCACACAACTATATATTTAGAAAACATGAACTATATATAGAACTATGCAATTATTTACTGAAGTGATATTATGTCCTCCGTTACCTTTCCTAGATTTTCATCCTGATCTATGAATTTAATATTTCTATACACATAGTTTTTCTATTGCCTTGTTCTTTCTTTGACTGATTTTAATTTGATAGGTAGAACAAGCTTGCCCTCTTGGGGTTCAACCACAGTAGTGACACTCACAAATGTACTCCACTCACCAAAAATGAAAGTGCCTCCCTGACTTCTTCAGATGTTGCTCATGCATTTACTCTATCAGCTAACCACAAACAATATATATGTGGCACACAACCATCAGCTAATGCATACGATGTTTAAGTGTTTGTAGCAGATGAGCAGATTGGTATATAATTTGCTGTTGTTAGGCATGAAGGTTACATTTAAAGGAAACCAAGAGAGATACACTCTGAGATATGAGGACACAAAAATGTAACCAAATTTAAATCAAACACCAAACTTTGCAAATACAGGTACTGTTCCATTTTGAAGCCCTAAAGGATATATTTTAAATATTGTATTTTGCAATTGTTCGCCCTCCAGCATGAACTCATATAATTAATTAGTTTCTATTAAAATGTGTTTTATTGCATGTATGCGTGCATTGGTGTAAGTCTTTTTCTTAATTAGAGATAAGTGATTATGTAAAACAGATTTTAATTTCAAACGAAGGATGCAAGAGATCATAAAAGGAAAAAGAAAAAGTATTTGTACACTGCAAACTGAAGTGTTTGGAGTTCAGATATTATAACTAATTGAGTAATATCAACCTGTTGCAGGCCTTTGGTATACAGAAGACCAAAGATTTGGTATACAGGAACCAAAAATATCTGTGTTTTACAATTCGACAGATTTTGCCATTGGATTTGAAACTGTTCTGGTGTTTGATTGCATAGTTGTATTTTTTGCCCACATGGTGATATTCTAACAACTGATTTTAAAGTAAAAAGTTAGGATGTCCCAGATATTTCAATCTCCTGAACCCCCCATGATTTGCTATGCTGAGGTTATAGATACAAACTACAAAACTGGAGAGAATTTAGTAAAATTGGGTGAGATATTTTAGTTTTTAGGCGCCTGCTTTTTTACCTTAATGGAAAATATCTTTCCTGATTATTTTGAAAAACCATATAGCCAGAAAACCATAGAGCCATAAAGATTTAAATAGATTGTTTCTAAGCTACATGTCCTACTGAAGTTGCCTGATGACTCTGCCAGATGAGAATGACAGCTGGTTGGTAAAATGTATTGAACTAAACCTTAGTTCAGCCATCCCAGTAACCGGTGCAATAAGTAGTTTAAATCATATCTTATTCTTAGAGTTTGTGAGTAATCAGCAAATCCCAGTGCACGCAAAACATTTTTTTTTTTTTAAATCTGTTTTTGGACAGGTTTTGTTCTTGTCATCATTACTTTGAGTAAATATGTTAAAACTCCTTCTACTGGAAGTTTACCTTAAGTCTCGACCAAGGGGAATGATCTAATTGTGTACCACTAGATGGCATTCAAAGCACAGGTAGGAACCTGGCCTTTTGATGACTGGTTTGTGGGTAGTGTGCATCTCCAGTGTATATTCATGTTTGCGTATGTGTCTCTGTGTTTAATATCTTGGGATAAATCCTACATGTAGCAATAAAAGTGATACTTGTTATCGGCTCTGTCTCTTGGGGACGTAAATAATTGACCTTCCAGGTTTATATGTGGATACTGCGTTCAGTCACGTTTTTGCCATTTCATGGTTTTGACTGGTGACACAAACTGGCCAAATGGGACTGACACAACTTTGCCTTCTATCTCATATTCCCCATGTGTTGTCTGTTTTCATCTCTAACTCTCTGTCATTTTTTCATTTGGGGAACAGTTTGTCCTCCACCTTTTGTATTCCGTCCTCTCTCCTCATGAGGTCTAAAAACCGGTAATAGCTGATTATCAAGAAGAGGCACTTAGTAAACTAGCAGAAGAGTTTCTTTCATTTCTTGGTAGCCACGTTTTATCAAGGAATTTATGATTTTTACTGATATCTTACTCAAGTCATGATTTATTAAATTGCTTTGATGTTCATAATTTTTTTTTACATTCAGGAAGATGTTCTCACACTGAGGAAAAATGTATGCTACATTTTTGGTGCTGCTGCAGTTGACAAATAATATTCTAATCACAGTGCTCACAGACAAACCAACATAAGTCATTCATAATTTTGTCAAGTTCAATGTTTCCCCTTTAAGTAAGGATGGAACACTTTCGTTTTTTTGTTGAACCACATAATAATTTGGAGGGTACAGTTGTGCTCATAAGTTTGCCTACCCTTGGAGAATTGGTAATATATGTACCATTTGTAAAGAAAACATGAGTGAGCAGGCAGAACACGTCTTTTATTTCTCATGGGATTCAGCATCAACTGTAGGTCATAACACAATCATAAATAAAACAAGGCAACAAAGGAAAAAAATAAACTGAACCCTGTTCAAAAGTTAGCATATCCTTTATGTGTATTGCTTATTTTAGCATCAATGACGATGTGCTGTCTTTTGTAATAGTTTCTTGGAAGTGGTGTAGCTGCCCATTCAACTTATCAAAATGCCTTTAGGTCATGCCAAGACTTTGGTCATCTTGCATGAACAGTACATTTGAGATCTCCCCAGAGTGGCTCCAGGATATTAAGGTCAGGAGACTGAGGGCCACTCAGAACCTACAACTTCTACTGATTAAACCACTGGAGGATCAATTTGGCCTTAAGTGACCCATGGGCTTCCCATGCGCAGCTTTCATGCAGAAGAATGCAAATTGTCTGCCAGTATTTTATGAAAATATGCTGCATTCATCCTGCCAACAATTTTAACAAGGTTTTGACCAAAAACCTCTACTTTGGGCTCGTCACTCTAAATGAAAGCCAGAAGCGGTGAGGTAATTCAAGGTGCTGTCAGACATTGTGAACAGGCTCTTTTGTGACATTGGCACAGTAAAGGCTTCTGTCTGTCAATTTGACCATGCAGCTCATTTGCCAAAATTTGCCAAAATTTCACAATTTCTGCCAGGGTATGCTAACATATGAGCACAGCTGTTTGCTGCCTGTTGTCAAGTCAATTCATTACTATGCATAAGTAATGGGAAAAACGCTGCCGATGCTAATGGTTTCCTCTTTGCGTTTCATTATTGAAAAGGCCTGAAGATGTACTGGTACCGGATACATCCACTATATGTCAGGATCATACCATCTGATTTTTCCCCTTGTAAGTTACCAGATAGTTATTGACTTGGCATGAACTGAGTACTGGAATAAATGTTTTCCTTTTGTCCAGACATGAACAAAATAGTGCATGGATTGGTATCTATTCCTCTTCCGGTGGTAGTTAAGGTCATATGAGATACAGAGAGGTCTATGAAGAGGTCTATGAAGAGGTCTATGAAGAGGTCTGACAGGCCTTCCCTCAGAGGAAGCGCCGTCTGGTCAATGTTGGGCTTCTGATGTCAGCCAAACAGGAAGGTATGTGTGGCAACAGCTGAGTGTCAAGAGGGAAGGGAGATAAATGTGTCAAGAGACACAGACTAGAGAGAGGTGAGAAGGATTTAGCAGATAAAAGAGATGATAGCATCTCTCTCAGGTTCTAGGGAAGACGATGAATATTGTGGCTGTGCATGAACATCTGGGAAGTGCCTGGGAGGGTTGGAGGAGAGAGCAAGTGAGAAGAATGCAAAAAGTAACGAGAGACCTGCAATTTGTTGTGAGATTAGTCAACAAAATGTCTCAGCATCTTGTTAAGAGGTCAGGTGCAATACCTGCTTAATATATAGATACAGAGTGGGTAAAGACAGTCCCCATCCACTTTCAAAGTGTTCACCTTTTGTTGTCTAACAGCATGAAATGAAAACACAAAATACAACATTTTCCTACTATTTCCTATTGATAAAAAACCTGAAAATGAATAACAGTATTAAAACAGTAAAATAGCTGATTTGGATAAGTGAACGCTGGCCCTTAGAAGTGCAAATGCAAACTTGCTGAGGTCTAACATACCACCTTCCAGATCACAATTGAAGATAATTGGCTTCCATCTGTGATCAGGTCTAGTGACTTGATTTGTTCAGAATAAATGCAGTTGGTCATAGATTTTACCAAAATTACAGCAGGTTCGCGGGTAAAGCATAATTTTTCACAGACTATGCAATACAAATACTATACTAATACAATACTAATACAAAGTGTACAAAGTGTATTTTTATTTAACCACAAGTAATATGGAAAGATTCTGAACTTGAACTGTAGATGGCTCTAAACAAGTATTCACTTCTAAGTGTGTCCTCTGTGGTGGATAATGTTTATTAGATGCAAAAGAAATGTTAGTTACAAAGAAATGCAGTGATTAAACTTGAATTGAACTCGTGGAAAATTTAAAATGTTAAATGGATTCTTCAGAAAATAAGTATACACAGACAAGGGGACAACAGATAAGCATTGCCTGGCAAGTTTGCGATGTTAGAAAAATGTGACTCTGCAGAAAGATCTAGAGAAAGACTAGAGAAAGATCACTGCTGCATTCCATTGCAAAAAAGTGGTATAATTCCCATTCAGTCCTGCACTCCTGGGTAAAGCCTAGTATTGAATCCAATGGTAGGCTGTCCAAGTTTAGAATGCGCACTTGTAAAGGATCAAATCTCCCTACTGCTTTGAGTAACTTGTGCGCTGGCTGGATGAAACGGGGTGTTCTTTCACAACATTCCAGGTTGAAGTAGCTGTTCAGTTGATCTGAAACTTCAGTGAACGTTAGAATGCACTGACTTTGGATTGCTTCTTCTTTTCTGTGTTTCTCCCCTTCTAGTGCTTTGGTAACTGTTAATTACATCTACTTTGTTGTATGCTTGATGAACACGAATCTCACAATTTTCAAACCATTTGATTAAATCAACAGTCTTTTTTTGGCAGCCTACCAGCTCCCCATCTCATTCAGGTGGCAGTTTAACAGGAAGGTCTGAACACAGAGCTTGGATGGCACAGATGCCGTTTAAAATGGAACTTTCGGCTCAGAGAGTGCTTGAACACCTTTTAGACACTTGCAATGAGTCTATCGATCTCTGGGAAACTGATCTTCCAAATATCACTGTCTAGGGCTACAATGTGAGCATTGCAGGTATGATGAACAGAGTTTGGCAGTAATCCCTTAAGCATTTGATTGTACGCTTTGGAAATGTAGGACGCATTGTCAAAAATAAATAAACTTACATCATCAATGTCCACTTCAAACTTATTCAGGCACTTCACAACAGCCAGTTCAACTGTATTATAATTAACAGCCTGTAAGTAAACTGCGAGGACAGCTTTCACTTCTGAGTCATATTCACGGTTTAGTCCTTGCAAAACAAACAGCACATGTAACATACTGATCTTGGGCATCAGTTGATTCGTCAGAGACTACAGACACACAGCCAGACGGCTTCAACGATCCCTCAATCTTCATCGTGAAACTCGGCAACCTTAGATAAGTATTCACGCCTCAGCAGGCTGGATGACGGAATCGCACCACCATTTGTTACATTCCTTCGTAAAAAAAATCACAAAGCTATTGGTTGTCTCGTTTTTCCATGGGGATATTTTCACCAACAGATGCCTCTGTGAGATCAGAATTTAGTTTTGTCCTTCTTGGTTTTCGGTGGACTTAAGAATCAAGGAAGATACTTTTTGTTTCTTTGCAAGTACTGCAGTTGCTGTACTGGATAACATTTTGGTCTTTTATTTTGGTGAATGTTTGAATCCAGATGCCGGTCAACTGATCATGAGCCGTTTGTAGGTCTAATTTTGTTCAATATAGATGCATCTGTTGTTCTCCTTTTTGATAGTAGCCCAATGTCAGGAGTTTTTTAGAGATGTTGGGAAAATGCTTGTTTGCAGAGAGACATTAATTATTCGCTGTAGATCCATTGTTATAGAGTTAAAAAGAGCTTTTAAAAGGTCAGAAGGCAGTGTGTCGAGACCACATTCGTAAGCTTTAAGATGTCGAACTCTTTCTTCAAGAGATTTTTTATCAATTGTATACATTTGTGACATATTAACCAAGTTATATCTTGGTGGCCATAGTGACATTACGGTGTCATTGTTAGGCTGTGTAGCTCTGATGGTCCATGTTATACTTTAGATTTTTTCACTAAAGAAACACACAAATTCATTACATTTCACAGTGTACATGAGTTTGGATGCTGTCTGCTTTAGGGGGTTTGTGAGCCTGTTGACCATGGCAAACAGAGTGCGGCTACTGTTGATATTCTTGTTGATCATTCCTGATGAATGTCACTGTCTAGTCCTGCGTAACTCATAGTTGAAGCAAAATTCAAGCAAAAGTCCATCCACATCTGTCTTTGCATTTAAGCAATGCAATTGAGAAAAGGCCTTTGTTCCTCTCTCCACCGCCTCTCAACACCTCTTTCATTTTCCTCTACATCTCTCCCTCTTTCGCTTTGCATCCCTCTCTCCGTCTCTCTTTAATTACTAGTCCTATTGTTTCTGTCTTGCTCCAGGCGACCAGAGATCATGGCTTCGTCTGTTAATCTCTACGAGCCTTATTACATTCAGATCTGCTTTAATATTTTATGTGGTGAAATGAGGCCCATGAAATGAGGCAATGATAGTTCAGGTTGTTTGTGTGGTTTAATTTGTTTGAGTTCAAACTGTGGAATCCATACCGGCTTTGGCTGAGGTGTGAACATTCCCTGCTGCTATGAGTGTGTAATAAACTCTTCCCAGACTTACTCTCAGCATGAAAGATTGAAGTTATGAACTTCTGGATATTACAATCCATGTGCGGGAACATATTCATGACAGACTCTCAAAATTATGTAATTATTCCACCTGACAAAATAATCAGTTTGGTTGAAGCACTAACCTAGAAAACAAAAATATACAGAAAATGTCATTGGTAACGTGCGGAATTTATGTGGCATTTGTGTTGTATTTGCTTACTGTGGCTTGTAGACACCCATACCATCGTTTTGTGCGCTTTGCCAGTGTGAGACTTTGTCAACCAGGGGGCTTGAGCATGATGTTGAGCTCGCTCTGGAGTATTCTTCAGTTAACTGGGATATTTCAAAAGTGCAGGTGGCAAATTTTTGGCAGCAGCTCACACAATTCATTCTTTAGGTTAGGGTTAGGGTTTGTGTTGTTGATGTTTTAAATTATTACATTGTAATGTAATGAGACAGTATATTTTTTCAGAAAATATTTCTATTTGCCTGTGGAGTCTGTTGCTGGTGATGGAGATGAGCACCAAATAAGTGTAAATGCAAGTCAAGCTGACCTTAATAAAGCGACAGAGATATAGTTCTGAAACCACAAACAGGCCTCAACACTTGAATGTCATTACTTTAAAGGGCAGGATCAACCGTGTCAAAGGTCTTTGACAGGTCTACAAACAAGGTAGCACAATTCATCTCATTAGTTATGTCTCTGGCAATATAATTTACCACCAATGCGATACAGTTACAGTTCTGTACCCTAGTCTGTGTTCATTCTATTTATTCTGTTTCAATCCATTTAATCTCTCAGATAAGCATAATTCAGGAAGATAATGTTTGGAAATAAAATGTCCCCAGGACAGAATGAGAAGCATTTTATAGTGCCCACTAGAGGCAAAGTGAGCGCCTACTGTATTACCATCTGGTATGCTTGTGGCTTGCTTGGATGTATGATGGGGATATAAGAACAGCTTTGAACACTGACAGCCCAGAGGACTGCTAGTACATCTTTTAGTTTTCAAGTTTTAACCCTATCCCAAAACATAATTTTTACCTTTACCATTCTTAATAAATTCATATGATTAACATGGGAGGGGGGTGACAGTTTTTGAGACTAATTGTTTTGACATTTTGAACACAAAGACACACACACACACACACACACACACACACACATGCAAACACACACAGACACGGTAAAGAACGCATCAGTTTTTGAAACAAATTGCTTTGATGGATTGTTTCTTAAGGGGTTGGGTTCTTGTCTTCGTGATCCTGCCAAATATGCCATCTCTGACACACACACACACACACACACA